>VUYV01000443.1:0-76949 GCA_008711295.1 Anarhynchus alexandrinus
ACCAGATCTGGAAAAAATCAAAGTAGATGGGCACCTGCAGATGGGGGAGTGTCTACGAGGCTTGGGAAAATTGGCAGTAAGGTGGAGGAAATAACCCCAAGTTATCAGTCCAGTGAGACTGGCAAGCAAAGTTCATCAGGCTGAGGTGAAAGAGCCCACCTGTAGGTGAGGACCACCCGTAGCTGGTGGGGTCGCAGGGAGGAGGGCCCGGGGGCAATTACAGCACTAGCAGGAATTACAACGTACTGAAGCAATGGGGCATTGGGTTTTCTTTGTCAAGCAGTCAGCCGCAGAGCAAGGGTGGCACTCCTTTTTTGCTTGGTAAGATGGGGTTTTTTGGGAGTTTGACACTTTTGTGTCAGAGGTAGAGGGTTTAAGGAGCCAAGGTGGAACCGGCTATTTCTGGAGGTCCAGCTATTTCTGGAGGAAGGTCTAGGTATCTTTGGACCTGTAACCCTTCTGGTTAAGGGAGACCAAGTTAGATGGACATAGCAGCTGCAGCAGCTCCCCACTGAGGTCCTCCCTCCTGAAGGCTGGTGCTGTCATGTCCCACAGCAGATCAGAGGAGCATCCTATTTCTGAAGGCAGGTGAGGTTGGCTTCGCTCTTTACAAAGGTGGCTTGGTGGATGTATGTGTGACTTTACCAGCAGCGTCCCACTACCTCCGTGCAGGAAGTCCCCCTTCAGGGACAAAAAGGCCATCCACCACCTGGTCTCTTCACACTTTGGAAGATAGGTCTGAAGTAAAATCAGACAGAAATCAACCTTAGGTGTGCAAAGCAGGCCTGACACGAACTCAAGCAGGTGGCTTAATACTGCAGCTGCTGGGAGAAGTTGTTGCAACCGGGAGCTGAACAATTTCAGACCCCACCATTTATCCATAGACCCCTCTGCCTCCTCTATATTTAATTTCTTGACTCTCTTTTCTTCTTCCTATATATCCCCAAGTCCACCATTTCATCCCTTCCATTTGGAGAGCTTACTTTTTGTGGCACTTCTATATTTAGCTTGACCACTTCCCGAGCGTGACAGCTTCTGGAGCCTGTAGAAGAGCTCTCACAGCTGCTCTGCAAACAGCAAAGTGAAACTAGAGAAACAAAGAAAATGAATTCTGCCTTTGTTTTTATTTTAATAGTTGAGTCACATTTCTCCTGGTTTGAGACTGCTGGCCAGAACTATTTCCCAGCATTTTCACTGATGTAGCTATACTTATCATTGCCTCCAAAAAAAAAAAAAAACCCAACAAGAGCCAACCACCCCAAAACCCCTCCAACCACAAGCAAGTTGGGCTGTCCTCGTCTAACTGCTGGTCACCTGCCTCAAAGGAGCCAGCATGTCTGTAGTGTGAATACAGCTGCTGAGAAATGCTTTCAATTCTCAGACCACACGACATATTTTCCCACAGGATAACACGTTATTGACTAAATAAAAAGACTTTTTGTAAGGGTTGTGCAGCAGTTTACAGGTCTAATTTCCTACAGGAACATATGCTATTTATCTTTTGATAGTCCAGGGGAAGACCTATCCAAGACCAACAGCCTTTCCAGCTGAGTGAGGACTAAAAAATCAGAAACCAACTGCATATAAACAAGAAAATGTGGAATAAATAGATGATCAGAAAACAAAACCACTTATATCAAACACATGATATCTGACAGTTACGATATACTCCTAATGTGAATTATGTACATTATAAATATACATAAGATATACGTATATATTTTATTTTAAACGTATCTCATAGGACTTCCAGGACCAAATTGTATGAAACATTCACACTGGCATCTCCAACCAAGCTAGAGGAGTTTATGCTTGGTATAGGCAAATTGCTATATACAATTCGAAGAAAACCAGGTAGGCCACATCTTTATTCCCAGCTATAAGAAAATAAATCTAAATTCTCCCACTAAACAGGAAGTCGGGGTATTCACTAATATTTGTGAAACTTTCTGCTGCTCTGACAAGAACACCAGGGACACATGCAGAAAGAAATTATTTCATGTTAATTGCCAAACTTGCATAGTATATGAAATTACTAAGATCCAAGAGCACATGTTTAGCAAGGAAAGTATCAAGAGCAACAAAGAATGGTGGCATTATCTATTTACCTCCAGTAAGAGATAAGAATGCATATGCAAATATACAATTAGAGATTGACTCATAATACACCTCCACCGGCAAGTCGGGCGCATTTCCCAACTTCATACAACTCGGCAGCTTTATAGTCCCTTAGTGCCTTTTTGTTATAGATGTAAGTCTAACATATAAAGATCAATACCACATTGTAAAATGTTTGTAAGTTGTTCTACAAGCTTTTTACAAGCACAACATTGTAAACTATAAGCAATAGTGCATGCTCCAGCGAGCCTAGCTCTTATTATCAAAAAGCTTGATAACAGAGCAGTCTGGGGGTAATTTAAAGGATTTTAAGTTTGCCAAATAATCTCAGTACTTAAACATGGAAGCAGAGTCTTCTGCTGGAAACAGCAAAGTTTATTTGCTACTGGAGATTAGATGTGCCAGGAACTGGCCTGTGTGCTAGCCTTGCACTCACCCGCGGCTTTGCTGTTCGTGCAACACAATCACCGCTTCTCTCCCTTTTGATTTTCACCGAGATGCATCAGCGCATAGATCGGTGTGAAAAATTTGGGTGGGGCTGGTTCTCTCATGTCTCTTCGCAATATTTACTGCTCACTCACCCAGCTGGAGGTATTTAATCCGGACAAGCCCAGCAAGGTTGATTGATTGCTCCTCAAAACCACAAACTTGGCTGAGCGACTGCCAGGCTCCCCAGGGGGAGAGAGAGGCTCTGCTTCGCAGGATCGGCCAAATAGCTGTATCGCCTGCCCTCAGCTGCCGGCTTCTCCCTGCCACCCCTCCATCTGGGGACCTGTGATTTGTGCCTCTCCTCCCCTGGGGCAGCCCCTGCTCCCGCAGTTCCTGGGGCCGGGCTCAGTGCCCGCCTGGGGCTGCCTCCCAGGGAGGACAGAGGAAAGGCCGAGAGGGCAGAGGCAGAGAAGCTGCATAAAGTGACGCGTCTAAAAAGCTGGTGCAGGGGGGTCCCCACGCCACCCGGGGGTTGGCAGCAGGGAGCGAGGGTTAACCAGCGCCAGACCTAACCTGCCCACCCTTATTTCCATACCCTAGGTGGAAAGTGCGCATCCCCATCAGGAGAAAAAGATATTCCCACAAGGAAAGTAAGTAATGAGGCTCCTCAAGCACCCCGGAGGTGGGGGTGGCATGGCACGGTGCGGGTGGGGGCATTGGGGACCCCTCTGCCAGCACCCAGCATCACTGCGGAGGCAGCCAGCGGGCAGGGGCATGGCCGTGGGCAGCAGCCACAGGGAGGCGTTTTGCATCCCAGCCGGGGAAAACCTGCTTGCACCCAGCGGGGGGTACCTGCCCTCTTGCTCCCCCACCACACTGCATTATTCAGGGCCTCTTTGGGGTTTTTTTGGGTTTCTGGAGAAGGCAGTGCGAATGGGGCAGCCGTCCCCTCCAGCCTCCTAAACCAGATGTGCCTTGGCCACCGCCTCGCAGCCACCTCCTGAGATGGTGAATTTGGCCTTGGTACATTACAGATGTGCCCGCAGGCTTGCAAGCAGCCGAACCGCCATGGGGGAACACCAGCTCCACGGGGCGCCTGTGCTACGCCCCGGCTTCGTCCCCTGCAAACGAGGGGAAGAGGCAGCCCGCCGGGGGCTGCAGGAGGGAGGGGGCTGCCAAGCACAGGGCCGGGTCGCGCGCCAGCCCCCGCTCCCCGCACAAGCACAGCTTAGGACTTTCTCTAAGCATGCGTCAGTATGAGGCATCCTCCTCACAAAAAAAGTTTCTGCAGATTTAATATGCAAAGCGGGAAGACTCGTGTAGTCATCAGGATCACGTGCGTTCACGTGAGTCACAAGAGCTCGGTTTCGGTTCAGACTGCTGCCTTTTCCGTCAGTGGGTAAAGCCATTCACGTAGGGCTGGTATAATACTATTACCACTTCCACAAGTTGTGGTATTCGCTCAGGGACGAACAGCTTCTTCTTAGTCGTGTGCATCGGCAATTTCATGGCAGTGTCAAGGCAGCACAGTAATGTTTTAAAACACTGCAAGTTCTGTAAGACAGCAGCTTTAACACAGTATTGAGAGACTGATGCCTTTCCTTCAGTCAGGCTGCAAAACAAGTACACTTAAAAACGCCGTTATCTTGGGCAAAAGTGAAAGCTCAGCTCTGAAATTTTACAGGCGCAACGAATACTTCAGTCAACCTTATAACAAGCCCCAGTTAGGCAGATATAAATAAAGCTGATAGAAAGAATGATGGAAACGACAACCACCTGCCATTTAGATGCTTACGGGACAGACAAATTTCCAGAAAAGCCCCAGCCCGCCGAGCCCGTATGCCCAAACACTCAGTGCACACTCGGGCGTGTGGCACATCACATAGTGCCTCTGTGCCCCGGTGCCTAGCCAGCCATCCTAGGCACCGTTAAAGCTCTGTTGACCATAAAGCTGAAATATGATCAGAGAGCAAGCAAGAACAGCCATTTCTAAGAGAGACATGTAAAACTAATTTCAGTTAAGTTAGAAAAAAATCCACGACCACCAAAAAAAACCCAACAAGGTTACACATCTAGGTTTTAAGATTGATGAGCAGTGCTGCATGATATAAGTGCGTGTTAGACTAGAGAAAAGATAAATATTGAAAAGCCATCAGATTTATTTAGCCCTCAGAGATTCAATGTTTTCCCCAACTAATGTCATACTACCTCCTGCTTTTGCATAGCCTGTGCTCAGTCTGTAGCTAAATCTGAGTAAATCCTGTGCTGCGGAAAGTCCTTGTGTCCTGTTGCCATACCAAAGGATGACAATCATGTGTGTTTTCTTCCTCTTCCCCAGCGCAGACCTGCAGATATCCGCCAAGTAACATCAAGGTAATGACAAAGAGTGAATGTTTTTGCTGCTCTTCAGGGAAACTGAGTCCAAAACATCCATGTGTCAGAAAGACAAGGTGTCCATCATGTTCCCACAGGAGAGACAAAAGCTCATATTTGGGTTACTTGCTTGGGATGCAGAAAAACATCAGTTTAAGCCTGTGTACAAAATAAATGTATGTACATAAACAATAATGATGATAAGCAGCCCCACTCTCAGGCAGCCAGTGGCCAAACAGACTGTAGCACTCACCCGTAATTTCAGAGGCTGAGTGTGTCACTGCCTCAAATCACACAGTTCAGGAGGTTTAACCTTGTGATCATGTCCGGGATGAGTGTCACCAGCCACTGGGCAATTTATGGCTGTGGTGGTACTTCTCTCTCTTCTTCCCCGTCTTTCCTCAGCTTTCTGGTAGACAGCGTAACTTTTCTTGCCTATAGTCTCATCAAAACTGGCATGTTTCCACAAAAAGTTTCGGTTTCAGCATGACATCTTCTATTAAAAAGCTATTTAAAGGGACTACTGCTAACCAGCTTTAGTAATAAAAACAGTCTTTAGTTAAAAAACAAAGGGAGATTTAATACTTGGAGGCTTAAAATTTTGGTTAATCTTTCCATTGTAAAAAAAAATAGCAGATGTCTCAACAAACAGCTAAGTCTTTGTTAGAACAGAATAAGGTTTCGCTTCCCAATGACCCACTGCCTCCAGAAGGAACAAAAGGAAAAAAAAAAACCAAACCAAACCAAACCACCTGCACTGTCAGGTTGAACATTTAGTTTCTTACAAACCAGAAAGGATGGAATGGTTGCACTGCAGGAGAGGAGACAGAAGTAAGACTGGCATGATAGATACATTGCCCAGTCTATCTCACTTCCCTGCTTCAGGGTTATATTCAGGAGCTCTGGCAATGCGCCCCAAAGGTAATTTAAGAGGCAACTATATAACTTGGTGTGTGCCCCACTCCTCTGCCTAAACTCACAGGCCTGGAGGCAGGGGTGGGGGAGCAGCCACTTCCCAACCAATGCACTTCATGGTCTTGTGTACTTGTTTGCCTGTGTTGATACACTGGGCCCTGAGAGGCAGCAGCTGAGTACCTGTGGTTTGCTACCTCTGCTTTCTAAATAGCTCATTTTAGCAGCGAGTAGGTGAAATTGCCTCTTGAGTATCCAATGACAAACAACAATTAGAAGCCCTATGTACCGCAGAACAGAGTGCTGCCATTTAGCAGGCCAACCTGTTTGGTTTTTTTTTGTTGTTTGTTTTGTTTTTTTTTAATAAAGATGACATCACTAAAACAAAAGTTGGTGCCTGGCAGATATGTGGGTGTTTAGCAGAAAATTTTGGAGAGTGGGCAAGATGACAGAATAGGGTGTGATTAAATGAGCTCATCGTTTGTACATGTGAGTGTGGGGTGGACTGTGGGGGAAGAGAAGAGGAGGGGGTGGAACTGTAACAGGGAACCTGCCAAGTAGCTGTCTGGTTTTGAAAGTTTTTGGTGTCCCAAGTAAAAAACCCAGAGTGCGAAGTAAAAACCCCAGAGTGTGGCTTGAAGACAGTCCTGGGCATGTCTCGCAATAGGAGAGCCGTCTCTTCTGAGCATCAAACTTGGCCTGTGAATAATGAAAGACTCAAACAAAATCTCAAGAGTCTTCATGCTCACTCCTCCTGCACCATCAGCATGCAGGACAAATCACACCACCTCTGCACTTCAGTCTCCCTGCTGATAAGAGAAGGTTGATGATAACAGCCTTTCAAAACCCATAGACTGGAAGAGTTCTGGAAAACATAACTCTCAGTTAGGCTTGGGTAGACCAATATGTTGGAAGGGACAAGAGGCAGTCCAAACTTCACTCAGTGGATTTGGATCCAGTCACTCACAAAAATAAAGAGCCTGCCTGGTCTCATTTTGCAGGCACATTAGGAGAAATGCTGCTGCCCTCCCAATTCTTTGCAATAGTGACTAGGGAACGAGAGAGCCATGCCTTTGCAGATAGGTAGGGGATTCCTTTTCTTAAGCAAGTCCACTCTGATCTCTCTACTCCTTAAAATTTCTGGAGTTTCTAAATCTCAAAATTTTATAAAGCCTCAACTCAAAACTCAGGAATTCTTTTCAGTGAAGTGGCCCCAAGGTCAGGTCTTTCACGCCAAGCAGAATCCAAATAGACAAAATTATTTATATAAGCTGGGAAAATCCAAGAGAGATTCTGGAGGAATTTTGTTCTCACAATTATTTCTCACTTATAGCTTTGAAAAATAAAAGTGAACCCTTTGAGTTTATTAACTCATTGGGCAGAGCCCTCTGTTCCACTTACAGAATATGAAAGGTACCTACAAATGTCAGCATGAACTTAGCAACATCCACTTAAAACACTGCTACTACTGCAGACAACAGAGGATGCCGCTATAAAGCCTGTACTTACTCCTGGCTTTATTACCCAGGGGGTTCAAACAAAGAGCATCAGGGCAAAAGAATTTTTAACTTCTGGCTCCAAGTACTTAATCAGTTCACGTGGTCCCTTTAGATTTAATGAATCATCCTGCTCGCTATTTAGATACACAACCACCCACAACCCATTAGCAAACACCTTCAAGAGGCAAAAGGAGGGACAAGTCTAAACAGAATTGGGAAGGCGTGTACCCACACAGTCTTACCTCCTCCTTCATTAGTGGTTCTTCCTGCTCCTCCCTCTGTTTTCAAGGAGAGCATTAGACAAGGGCTGCCAGGAAGGGGGTGAGCCAGTGCTGCATCTCCTATGAGGCCAGGGCCCTTTCCAGGATAGTGCGTCTCCTGCACACACACACTTGGGGTCTCAGTTGACTCCCACACCCCATGGTCTCTCCGGCAGCTGGCTGGCACTCCCTTGGTCCTCCCTTTATCCCCCTATTTTCCTATGCTTTTCACTCTGCAAATCACCCTGACCCTTCCCTTTAGTTCCTTCCCTAAACATCCCATATTAAGTCTTGTGTAAACCCCAAATGCTCTCTCCTCATGTGCATCCATAGTATGTCCCATACCCATAATTCACTCTCCACCCCCATCTGCCCCCACTCACTCGCTGGGGGGGATGTCACCCTGGGTTCACTGGGATTACAGCTCTCCTAGGACAGCCCTGGGGGGAGCCGGGGGTGATTCGGGTTCCCTGCCTGCCCTTGTGCCACTGTGGTCCCTCGTGTGTGTGTGTGGTGATGAGTTTTTTATCATGTAACCTACCACTAGGCAGTGCCAACCTCAGAGCAAGAATCAGACCTTCACCCTCCATCCGCACCAGGAGTGCATGCGTTGTTGCGTGCTCCTGGTTTCCAGCCACAGCCCGTAGAGTAGGGAAATGACCACAGATTTACAAACCATTCTCGGTACCATGTACATTGGTCAACACCACTGCACGAGCGAGCACACAGTCTATACCAGATTTGCTTACGCTGCAAACTTCTTTGGCGTATAACCATGGTGAAACCTCTCTCTCTCTCTCCCCCCCTCCCCAGGAACACTCTGCCAAAAAAGATTCTATGAATTCCAGCGAACTGTGGTACTCTACTGTCAGCCACGACGTAAAACATGAAGCCTCTGCCATTATCAGCAATAATGAGACAGAATATGCACTTGTCAATGTGCCCAAAAGGAAGGAAAATACCATCAGCACTGAAGAGAACGGTGATTATGATTATGTCCTGGTAACTTAGAAAGGGACACTTTCTGCTCCCAAGGCACCCTTTTAGTTGAATGTTTAAGCAAGCAGTATGCAGCCATGCTAACCACCGTTCCTCTGCTGTCATGTCTTCAAACAAACATCTCTCTCTCGTTACCAAGCTTACTCATTAGGACACATCTGCCGGTCATTTCCAGTGAGACAAATCTGTCCATGAAAAGGTGATCAGAGAAAGAGACATGGACAAGGTACGGGACTTGACAATTAAAGCAAGAGGAATCAGTTGGAACTGCTGCTGTAAGACGTTTCTCTACAGAAAATTAGGTGCTTCATTACTACAAGCAACCGAGGCTGAATATTTTTCTGGACTTTTACAGTACTTTTTTAGAGAGTCTTATGGAACTACTAATTGAAGCCCCACAAAATGCAATAATAATATCCCTTGTTGGTGGTTTTCTTTGTTTGTTTCATTAGAGGTGTATTGTGTTTAAAATGACAGGAGTAGACCCTGTGCTAGGTACACTTACTCTCTTTTCTGAAGTTTCTCTGGCCTGCTTGATATATACCATTATATATACCATGATACAACGTACAATTTCAATAAATAACTAATTTATCAAATTGCCCCCCTCCCTCTTTTAACATAATAGTACTTGTCTTAGAATGAAGTCAATAAATTTTGAACTAAATTTTAAAAAAGCAACAAACTGCATGCAAAGCAAAAATTCTAGCCGCTTCAAACCGCTGCCATGTAGAAAACTACGAAACCTACGAAGACCCCGATGCTGCACAGGCAGTGACTGCACACCTCACAGTAGAAGATTCCCAGGTGTTGCCTTTGTGGCACAGTGCTTCCAGCTCCCTCCTGCTGGAGTCCCAGAATTTGGCTCTCTGCAATGCCGGAACAGAACCTCCCTGTAGCCCATCACCCCTCTGCAAGCAGCATTCGGGGACACGCGCACAGGACTGAAACCAGTTATTCAACTGTTCACCAGAAGTCATAAAACGATTATGTGCCTGTGTTCTTCCTTAAGCATGTTTTATTGTTTTTTTTTTTCTCCCCCCATTTTTTGCAATAAAACAATTTGGAAGAAAACGTTGAACGGTTTTCCTGATTTTAAATCCTCCTCTGTATGTGACCGCTGGCTGCAGCTCCGGCTTTACAGTGTGGTGCTTTTGTGCATCCCGCCTGCAGTTTCGGTGCCAGGGGCGGTCCCACGGGTGAATGCAGCAGACACACTGCAGGCAGCTCTCTGCAGGTACCGCTGCAGTGACAGACAGCTGAATCTGCCCAAAATTTGTATTGGCTGCTGTGGCTGCACAGACGACTGCCTGCCATGGGATTTTAAAGGACAGGTTGTACAGTCCGCAAGCCGAGTTACCAGAACTATGTTTTCTGTTCCATTTTAACTGTGACTCAGTTGCCTCAGTCATCTATGTATTAGCTGCACTCCCTCTATGAAAATTAACATTAAGCAATCACAAAATATATAACTTGATGAAATAACATGTTTTCACACTACTTTGTCCCTAATGGATGAGGTCATAACTAATTAATCTGGTTATTTTCTTTTACATGATCAATTTACATCAAAGAGATAAAACCAGATACCACTTCTTGTGGGTTTTTTTTTGACTTTTCCTTCAATTAGAATTCAAAGCATGACTGGATGTAGACTGTAAAGTCGGACAGTTCCTGTTGAATATCACAACATCTTGCTACAATTCCACCTTGTTTCTTGTGAATTTATGGGGTAAAGTTACAGAGGATTGCTGGGAAAAATTGAATGCTTGGCACCTTTTTTCTGTCAACTCCTAATGCACGTAGAGGTGTCATCATCAAAAGGCATAATCTCTATTATTTTTCAGTTCTTAGAAACAGAGTCAAGATAAAGAAGTTTTCAAGGGCAGATTCAGTCATCTTAGAGCAAACAGATCAAGCAGCATCTCAAAGGCAAACCAGTTTTCTGTTGCTGGTATTTTCATAGCCTGCTACTTTTGGGATAAACCGTGAATTTTATCCTTCCTCAATGTAAGAATGAGAAGGAATATCTCTTCTACTTGTACGCTGCATAGAAGATTGCACCAGGAGAAATTATGGTTCTTACAGCCAATGCTACATCTTACAAATCAAGATGGGGTAAAAATTAGCCACAAATATGAGAGCCATGTGAACTACTAATTTGGTCCAGGCTGTTTCGCAAGCTCAGTTAAAACTCAAGCAACAACAAATATGGGTTTGAGTGTACAGCTGAGTCAGACAGATGGTTCATACAGCTCTCAGCACTTAGATTTCTGAGGATTATTTTGCAACTCAAACAGCTGAAGGACTGGAGCTGCTGAAGAATGAAAACAATCACTAGAACAGTAAAAATAAATAATTTAATGCACTTTAAAATTGTCATATTACTCCTTAAATAAACCGGTAATATTAGAAAAAGAGAAACACAATTTCCCATAACATATTTCTCACAATACAAAAGGTTTCTTTAAACAAATTTGTCTATCCAACAGTACTAGCAGTTATACTGGCTATAAACAAATAACAAGAAGCTATACTTCACTAACATGGTAGCGGATCCATCACATTCCATGTAAAGTTAATGCTTAATTTTTAATTTTCATGTTATAGTCAATAACTGGCTATAAGTCTCATGCCACACTGGCCCACATGGCCTGCTTCAGCACCTTCCTCTTGGCATTGGTCCATCTCATCTGATCTCTTGTCAACAAGAACAACTATTTGCTGCCTTATTAAGGCAAATATCTTGCATCTGTTCATTTTTATCCCCACTGCAGGGGCAGGGATTATAATTAGGGTACAGGCTAGTTACTCTTTGAATTTACAAGTGTGGGTCACATAACTGTCTTTTTACAAGTACCAGTGGCTAATTATTAAAGCACACAGCTAATTTGACCCTTTCAAGATTCCTGTTGCATTCAGATGCATTAGTGAACAAGACATGTTTTTTCCCAATGTTTCTTCCTTCTTCATTTCTATCTCACATTACAGAAGAGAAAAATAGAGCAGGTACCACCTTATCCAGGAAGGCTGTAGGACAAAGAAAGGAATGACGAGAGTTGAAGCTCAGTTAAAAAGCTGGTGCAAAGGTCTTGCATGTAGTTAAAGAAAACAGGAAGCATATTTAAGTTTTCAGGGTGCTTTGAGAGGAAAGAACAACAGGGAAACATGGCACATGAAACTGGCAAGGGGGAAAGTAGCAGACCTAAGCTTGCGTGGAAGTGAGCATTAAGGATGAATCTATGCAGATAGTTTTGGATAATCCAAGAGCAGAAGAAAGGAGCCATGTGCAAGACTGCTTTTAAAGCTCATGCAGGGAATCCAGATTTAATCGTAAGGCAAGACAAAACAGGAATTTCAAAGCCAACAGAGCATGCATCAGGCAAGTTACACAATTTTCACAAGAGTGAAATAGGTTATTGATATATCAGGACAACAGTAAAGAAGGAGGTAGTGATGTTCTATGAGTATAACACTGTTATAAATATACCACATTTACCGTTTACAATATTGCATCCTAGACAGTATTTACAGGACACCATCTTTAAAACTGTTTCTACCAAATTAATAGCTTCTTTCCATGGGATTGCTAATAGGTAGGAGAAGCCCATCTCTTCTAGGTGGCGAGGAAAATGAGGATACTTTCCTTCGTTACTCTGAAAGTTAAAACAGTACATTATTAATATTAAAATGAAATTTCAGTTAGATATTTCAGCATATTATTTCCTGTCCCTTTTGCAATATGTTTTCTATGAATCCTGTCAATATACAAGGAGCAGAATGATATTGAGAATTAGAACTCCTGACTTGTTGCTATCTTGAGTACCAAGAGTACCAAGAAAAATCAATGTGAGTTAAGCACAAATCTTACGTATATACACTGTGTGGTGATGTGTTAGCCTAGGGTTATTCTGAAAGCACACAGGTGTGGCTCAGAAAGTGGAAGGTGGCAGGAAGCAGCTCTATGCATTGTTTTCAGTAAAACTTTCATAAGACTTTTATACTGACATTTCAGTCAAGACAAATCTAAATGCGTTGGAATCACTATCTAGTCACTGGTAGTCATTGGAATAACTTCCTAGAAAACCTGGAAGAATGAACATTTGGTTCCTTTAAAAGGTATCTCCGTGCATAATAAATTTTCCCCACAAACTCTGAAAAGGCAAATATCATGAGGCTTTTTCATCCTTGACTGTGGAAAAAAATAATCAGGAGTTGACCCCCAAATTACTTATCCTCTTTCACTAGGATTGAAATTTGTTTTATAAGCATTCAAATACAAATATATGATGAGGAGAAACAATTTTAGTTATTTGGCTCCCCATTATGGTGCACACACATACTAGGAGATTTTCTTTGTATGCATAAAATGCAAGAACAGAGCTGAAAAGTTTGGTTGGAGTCCGTAACTAAGCAGTCTCATCCCTACCCCATTTCTAATCAGAGGACTAAGTAGTGAATCCTAGGTAATAAGCTAATAGCAAGACTTTCTTGAAAACGGAATATTTTACTATTTTCTTAATATTATTGTGCAAAATATATTTCCTAACAAATCTTAACATCTTTCCAGAAAGATTTCCCTTTTCTTCAGGTAAATACTTCAGCTCTTTGTAAAGAAACAGTCTCTAGAATGTACAGCACTTACATGTTAATGTGAGAGAAGTTGGGTCAAGCTTTAACCTGTTACATTCAGATGTCCCAGGATTAAAAGCATCATCTTCATCATAAATATTTTGACGTAGAACGTTCCTTATAAAATCTGGGTTCATTGTGTTTTCCATAAACCCCTCTGTTGATGGTGGTACAGAAAATTCTAGCTGATAAGATACAATGGAGCTTTCATTACTGAAAAACAAAACAAACACAAAAGTAAAGTATGAATGCCTTCAAGTCACCATTGGATGTTTTCTTTTTTGAGAAAACTGACTTTTCATACCAATGTAGGTGTGGACTTTTTTTTAAACCTGTTCTAAAGAAAAGCATTATAAAAGAAAACTACCATCAAAGATACCAGTTTCCTCTTCCCCCACCGCTTCTCAGAGCAGCTCTTGACGTTAACAGAAACTGGGCACATACCTGAAGCCAACCTGAGACATGTTTTCAAATGCACAAAGGGAAAGTGGACACATGTCCTAATGGGGTGAGGTTTTCAGCACTTGTGCCTAACAAGTACATAACGAGAAGAGCAGAGGTGCTGTAATGTCTCATGCATAGCTCAGCTGAGAACCTGCAGAAAGGTTTGCTCTCCTGCTAGCAGTACCTGGCGCAATCTAGCTGTGCTCCTACCCCAGCTCTGGAATGGATTATGTAAACCACCCAACTGGAGTCCATCTCTGGAGATTTCATTGCTTGTAGTCTACCAAATCCCCTACCTACAACTTGACAGTTACGTTTTTACACCCAGGATCTAAGACATCAAAAAAGAAATTGAATGGGGGAAGAGAAAAAGAGGCAGAGAGAGACACAGACAGACAGATCAGCTAGTCAGTCTGTATGCAGAAATACAGCTTTGTATTTGGTGTGTAAATTATAATTTTTACACATAAGCCTCACTCATTGAACTGAGCCAGCATGCCCAAGGCTGGCAGTACAGGGGAGCACACTCCCCAGAGTGCCCTCATGAATGCCCCTTGCCCCAGCCCTGGCAAGTCTTCCTCTGTCCTTGATCTCTCAAGGGCCTTTGGCTTTGGAATCTACTTCCCATGATTATCTCCAGTCTTTCTAATCCCTTTTGTAACAGTGCCTTTCCAGAAGTCCTTGGGGAAGCTCTCTGACCACCTTCCCATGCCTCTCTGCTATCTCTCTGTGGCAGGACCATCCTGCAGCTGATCTTTCCAGCCTCAGTTTTCCCTCTGTTGCTCAGCCTCCCTCCTATTGTAAGTATGCGGTATCTCCATAGATTAAAACTTCACAGTGAAGTCCTTAGCCTTCCTTCAGCACCAGCTTCTGCCTTCCTCTGTTCCAGCTTGAAGTTTTCTGTTGCCTCTGCAAGGCAGGCCTGCATGGTTTTTTTCTCTTCTTTCCACCGCTGCTACTCCTCTGTCCCCATCATTTTTTGGTAGCTGAGCTTCTCCTTCACATGTAAACATCTCCCACCGAGACTAGCCTAGCCTCCGCTCTCCCACCTGCTCTGCCCCTGACTCCAGCTCCACCAGTCTGTCTAATTTGCTGTGGCTTCATGATTTGCTTCTGTTGTCCAAAATAAAGTAGGGAGAAAAAATGATCCAAACAAACCAGCAATGCAATATTACTGTTTTGGCTCTCATGACTTGTATGTCCCTGTTGCCTTAGCTCCTTTGGGAACAAAAGAGTTCTCCCCTCCCGATGAACCTTGTTTTATTTATTTAAGGCTATTTAAGCCATGTCAGTCTCATGTGGTTCCACCAGCTAATTTTCCTTTTAATAAACGTCCTTGAACTTGTATATTAAGGGCTGAACTTGGAACCAAGGACAACAGAGATGATATTTAACAGCAACAAAACATTATTTTAATTATATATTATTAGCAGCACTTGCCATTTACACCAGAGGATCTTTCAACCAGTTTTTACTACTTTTTTTTTTTTAACTTTCCCTTAAACATCCTATTTTTCACAAATTTAAATGTTGTGCATATTTACTTAGGCACATGTATGTCTCCTCAAAAGCTGGGAATTTTTGGATAATTTTGGTGAGAAAAATTGCTTACCTCAAATAAACCACTTGAGCTGATCTAAAGTAGCGTCCTAGAGCTGGAGATGAACTGTAGACATCTGTTAACTTGGAAAGAAAAGAAAGAAAACAATATTTCTTCCATTCACTTTCTCTTTTCCCCATAAAAGAAGGTACAGCAAATCATTCTTACAAGGTGTTTTAGGGGGCATAAACGCAGGTGCTGAAGGTTAAACACCAGCAAATGTCTGCCCTAGAAAAGGTACACAATCTTTTTAAGCTTGACAGACAGGTTAACCTGTGTGTTTGAGTGATTACTCTATGACCTTAACACAATGGAGGCATTCGGGGTAAACTAAAAGTACGTGCTGATGTTGCCATGTGCAATTTATATTGTTCAGCTTGGGTTTTTATTAGTACTAAAAAAGCCTTCTACTCTTACTTGATAGAGGGAAGGGTTACTCTATTGACACTTCCTTTCCACAATAAGTCAAAACCAGCACTGCCATACCTGCCCACCTCATTTCAGCCGTAACTCAGAGCTGTAATGGCTCAACAGAAATGGCAGCTATAAACCCAGACTGTCATTGTGTACTTACAGGAGAACACAACACACAGGATTTTTAGCTAGCATTGGGCTTAGATGACCTTCACAGGCCGTTTCTAACCTAAGTTATTTGATGATTATATGAAAAAAGTGAAGACTACACCACAACCATTACTGAAATGTAGGAGAAAAAAAAAATCAGGCTTTTTTCTTTTTTTCCCTTTCCTTTTTTTAATTTTTATTTTATTTTTTAAAATCAATGTAAGCACACTCCTTGTGTGCTTAAAAGCAGACAATTCATTTTCTAGATCAGGACTTAAAATTATACTAGAAAAAGTACAACTCAGAATTTTTTTTGGACTTGCAAATGACCGAGTTGCTACACAGAGAAACAGAAACTTCTTAAAATGGAAAATTCTGAATCTACATTACAAGCAGAATCAGCTTTGCCAAGAACCATGTCAACACATACCCTCTTAGTAATGTCTTCAGAGAAAAGGTGTGGGAGACCACACATTAACTCCAACGTTCCCGAAAAATTGCGATAAATTCCACTATTTAATAGTGCATCAGAATCCCAATAGTCATCTTCATCTGTGTAAACGTCTAATATTCAAAAAGAGATGGAAAGGGAAGGGAAATTTTCCAGTTAGCAGAAATATTGGAAAAAAAACCCTCTTAGCTTTCTCCAGGGTGGGTCTCTCACAAATTTTCTAGGTAATGACTGCCTGGGAGTAACAGAAAGAAAGTACAAGTCACCTGAAGAAAAGTGACAGCACATTGAAGTCAATCACCCACCCCCATTAGCGAAAGTCAGCTGCTTTGGGAGCCTGATAGGCACTTAGACCTCTTGAGAGGATGTAAGTTATCCATTGCACCTCTTGCAGTGTCACAAGCATAATTTCCATCCTCATCCCCGACTCTGTTCTCGTAACGTTTTCTCACTTAGCTACAAACTGGAATTGTCATCTGACCAGGATGCAAGTTCCTTGTTGCCTGCTAAACTAAAAGCGTTCACATCCACTACTCAACACACCACCCTCTGCAGTCAGCATCCCAGTCCCTTCAGCAGTTTACAGAAGTTTAAAGGATACTACTGTTCTATTTGTGTTATATTAGGTTGTACGTATTGTACATTTTTACTAGAGGGCGAACCAGGAGTGAGATACTTACTAGAATAAAGAATTAGGCTGATGAGAATGACCAGGAAGAATACTAGAAAAATTGTGGTTATAACCATCCACAGTTTACACTTCCAGAAAATTACATTCCCACATGATTTCCAGTGATCTTGCTCCTAGTTACAAAAGGAAGAGGCATGTTGATCAATCAAATAAGGTGCAAAAAAATATTTAAGCAGGTCTCTACTGTAACACTTAGAAACAAAAAAACCCACATAGATGAGAGAGTCTCATTTGTAAGCAATGCCTTACAGCAGGGGTTCCCACCCTTAACTACTGCTGCAGGTGGGAATGTAAACCTGAAGAAGGCAAAAGACATTCACAGGCAGGCTATTACTTGAAAGAGAGATATAACGTTCCCCATTTGTGAAGAATTTCCAACTCCTGAATTACTCATTAAGCTGAGGTGCTACAAAGGTGTTTTCATGGCTTCCAGATCTTTTTTGAATTACATCTATTTGATTTGCATGTTTTGCAAGATGTAGTTTTAATGTTTGCCACCCCTGCTGACCAAAAAGGTGTCTGTGGAGGAATTTCCGTAATCATTCACCTCTGCAACGTTGATGATATCAGTCTGCATTGCTCCTAGATGCCAGCAGCTAAAGCAAGTTGCCTGCTATTCATAAGATATTATTGCACTAAAGAGCACTCTAAAAAACCTGAGACTTTTACAGTCGGCTCCCTTTTTCTTCAGAAGATTGGAAACTTGAAAGCTATTGAGTGTATTTAACAGAAAGTTTATTACAAATCTCACCTCTTCTTGGAGATCACAAGGGAATTTCAAAGCAATTGTGCATACCTGTGCATTTATATAGGAAAGAAAGGACAATACTTGCCTTTCATTTAATTTTTAATAAGATTTAAGACCATGGAAGAAATTAATCTTTTAATTAGTTTCCCTAGCAGTACTAATATTTAAAAAAAAAGAAACAAAAAAGCTTAGGTGACAGAGCAAAACAAATAAAGAACTCCAACTATTTTGTTCTACAGACAGAAGACCGAAGGAAGGGCATGAATCCATAAGTAGATCATGCTGCCTTTTTAATTCCTCCTCCTCCTCCACCATAAATCCAGCGGTAAACTCCATGTCCTTTTTGACATCAGTACCAGGCAAGGAAAAGCACATGCTGTAGGTTGTGTGTGGGCCACACAGGTGCAGGTTGGCAGGAACCAGCTGCTAGCTGGAGGCACTAACCCAGGTTACCTTCCTTTACTTTTTGAACTTTCTAAGAACCCAGCGTAATAGAAAGCCTTTCACTGAATTTAACTGACATCCACCAGCTGGCTTAAAGCTTCTTTGGGGGTGGTGGATGAACAGGGAGAGAAAACAGATACCCACAGAAAGATCTTACAAGAGCCGTTTTTTCAGGAGCGGGAGCAAAGACAGGGTAAGCACTCTCTGCAGACACCCCTGCATGTAGAACTTCGTTTTGGTGGAGAACAAGGGGCAAAGGCTGAATATGGTTTCCCTTACAACATGCTTTCAGGTGTGATCACGTTTACATATATATTTTTTATTTTATTTTTAAAATATATTAGAAGAATGAAGCTTCAATTTAATACTTGACACTATCGTTTTGTACTTGAAAAAAGAAAAAAAGGCAGTAACTACTGCCTAGAGTACAACTATGAAATCAGACATAGCAACATCAGTGGAGACAGACAGTTACCAAGCCCAAGTTTCAATTGAGCCATATACTTAGACCATCACAAAAGTGTAATTCTTAATCTCTCATAGCAAACCGGCTCGATCTCAAGCAAACATTCAGCTCTCCACCTATCCCCTACCAGCCGGGCCAACACCCTCTGGACGTTGCCCATTTACATCGCAAGACTGCCGGGAGGGAGCAGCAGCAGAGAAAACCTCTCCCCGGTGGGGAGGGCAGTTCTTCTGATTAACCTGCCACCTAAGCAGGAAGCAGAGCCTGATAATTTTCCAGCAGCCCCTCTAGGATAGGAAGCCAGTTGCCAGAATCAGCAGAAACAGAACCCGAATGAAAACTCGGTTCTGGGAAGGGGAAGGCCAAACAGAAACTTAAGGGTACAGTTTCTCAAGCTAGCCAAGCGGATCTAGCTCACCCCTGCCTCTCCTCCACCCTCATGTTCCTCTTTGCACCTCCCTAGAATTTGCCTGACCCCGCAGCAAGCTGTTTCAGCTTACCAGACCAGAGGAGAAGTGACTGGCCCCCAATATAGTAGAGTAAAATAGGGTTTTTGCCAAACCAGTGGAATGAATCAGCCCGCAGAGACGATCAGTGGGGCTCACACAAGGAAGCAGTCACTGTTGCTCAGCCAGGAGCAGGGAGGGAGGGGTGGCGTGACTAATACACCCAAGCTCTTGGGAGGGTTCAGCCATCCTCACAGAAAAATGGGAAACTTCTTTGCTCTGCCACAGATATTCTCTCTGCTCTTAAGCAATGAAAATCGTTGTACAACGGTGACCTGTGAGTATATATTGCTCCTCTGCCAGCATTGGTCTGTTCCATAGTTTTAATCTAAACACTGGGAGCTACCTCCTTCAGGACTCACGTGCTGGTCTTAACTGGGGCTTTGGGGCACTCTCTTCATACAAATTCATAATTGTTAGCAATTGCAAATTACTCAAAAATGAAAAGAGAGAGAATCCAGCATGGTCTGTTGCAGGACACCCTATTCTTGTTTTGGCAGCACTGTTTTCTGATTAATTTTCTCTGAAAGAAAGCCTGTTTTTATTATGGGTTTCAACTTTTCTCCTTTCTGGTTTTGAGCCCAATCCCACTGACAGCACATAAAAAGAGAAAGCAAAACTCAGAGTACCAATTACAAACGCATTTTCTAAGTTAAAGTTCACAAACAGCCAAGCACAAAAGATAAAAAACGCTTAAAATCCCACTCCAGTATTAGGATACTTCATTGAGAAGAAGAAAAGTAGTATGTTTAACAGGTTTTCAGCCTTTACTTTCAAGTGACTAACCTTTCCCTCTTCCTTAAACCCCGAATTGAACCACCTCTACAGGATGTTCTTGCAAAGTATCATTTCACTTGCCGTGTGGTATTTTCCCCAACAGCGAGCACCAAATGATCAAGTGAAATTCCTACCTTTCTTGTTCGAGCGTTTAGAGGATTGCCAGGATCAGCCTCACTTTCCCCCATGTCATTATCTTCTTGTAGTTCAATAACCTCCTGCTCCTGACTAGAGTTTTGCCTTTTTGTAGCTGCTGTATTTGCGTGGGGACCTCTGACTCTGAAGCAAGCACGGAGGCAACTCATTTCCTTCTGGTTTCAGCTGCAGTTCTGGTCAGTAGCAGTTCTGGTATAAGGCTGGAAACGGTAACAAGGAGAGTTGAGACAACTTTCACAGGAGTGATCTCAAAACACTGATAAATAAGGGGAATTCCTTGGAAGGACAAATAACGTCGTCTGCACTATCTACAGAGAAACAGGAGGCGGAGGGAGTATTGATATGCCGAGCAGTCAGAACTACAGCCCTCAGCTATGCAATACTAGGTTTTCCAGTTTGTCCACCTTACTGTACCAGCTCTCGACAACCAGGTGACTAAACCTTCAGCGATGTTGTCATTTGCTGAGACAATTTTGAAAGGAACCGGATTGCCTTCCCTACTGCTGTCAGCTGAAACAGTAAAATATTATTGCTGTTATCCACGCAGCTAAATAAACAGATGTGGTTCTGAACAGCACAAACTGAGTGAAGGATCACATAGGTTGTGGTTTGGTTAGGCTGTGAAGGGAGCTTCTAACATCCATCAGCACTTCTAATTTTAGTCTCCCTGTATAGTCAATAAAGAAAAGAACACCACTGACCTTTGTGCTATGAACTGCCTTCTCTCTAGCTGTTATGCAGCCTAAAATCAAGTCTGCTGTTAAAGAACCATTTATGCCTACTCACATACTATCCAACCTAAACCTGAGAAGCTGCTTCCATGTAAAAAAAAAAAAAAAAAACAAAAGAACAAATCTGAAGAAAAGAGGAAGATAGCCTTCAATTTCAGCCTGTGCTCTACAAGGCATGCTTTTATGAAGCAACTCATGCTGCGAATTGAGATCTGGTGGGTACCAGCTTCCCACACGAACTCTCCTGTGCTACTTAGAGTCACTAATAACAATTTATTGCAGCCAGTGGCTGATTCCCACCCCTCCAGTGTCCTTCATCCTACCTCCTCTCTTCTGCTCTGACTCCATCCTCACGTTTATCCTTTCTTCCCACAGAGCACCTCTCTCCCCTCTGGATCAAAAGGGTTGGGCAGACAGATCGTAACTGCACTCTTGTTCACTCACTTGTCCCAGCACAAAGAGAACAGCAGACTAAGAGGAAAACAAAGCCTCTTTCTCCATCTCCCTCCCTTGCTGGCTGAGCATCCACTCGTTGCACTGGCGCCTTCTTTTTCCTGCCAAATGCTGAGGATGCTTTTCCTCCCCCCAGATTGTGCAACTCATCTGGCTATTGATGCCTGGAGCATTCCCAGGCATTCAGATTCCTGATGTCATGTCACAGCCATCCAAGCAAAGGCACTCCATCAAGCTGAGCACACGGCTTGGTTTCGTTCAGCAAATAAAAAGAAATACAAATTGCATACCCCACCTTTTGGTTCTGGAGGATCCTTAAAACTCCGGAGGACTGAGCATGAAGCTGAGCAGTCATCAAGATCAAAACGTGTGTCTGGATCCACAAGACTTTACCTGGGACATCTTCACTAGAAAAAGCCTTTTCCTGCTGTTTCTCAGCACTCCTGCTGGAGATGAGCTTCATTTACTTCATTTTCACTCCCAGTAAAAGACCTTACCTTCCTACTGAATTGTCTGAAACCAAAACAGCTTTTCTAAGTCAAATGAGTTAATGATTATAGATCTCACCCTGGAAAAGGCAAAGTCCTTTTTATTTACATCTGAGGAAGGAACTCCTTAAAAATTCTTGAGCTTCTTTTAGTCTGGTTGATCCAGTTTCCACATGTGGTGCCTTTCTTGCATGTGAAGTAACCGACCCTTTTAATGCAGGGAGCTGCAAAACTCTTAAAGAAAATGGGAAGTCAAGAACTGATCTGAACTTTCTGGCTTAGGCTTTTATCTAAAACAGAACAGCAGGAAAACTGTTTTCTTCCGTAGTGAAGACATCTCTGGTTTGAATATAAGGAAAAGAAACTTGTGCCCTTAAATGTGTGCTTCAGTAAAATGGGCAAGTTAGGCTCAGCTTTACAAAAAGAGGAAACTCCAAGGTACAAACGTAGTTCTGATTGCACCTGGGGACTAACGTTTCAGAGGCACAATCAAATGAATAAAACATAGCCACTTGCATTTTTAGCACGTGTTTATTAAAAAGGAAGATGTGAATGAATAACTAGCCTTTAAAGATAATAAACCCCCTAAAATATGGGCTTCGAGTAGAGCTTATGTAGTAAGTTTGACAGAAGCCTTGGGGAGGGGGAATGCCCAACACTAGCACAAGAAAGGAAGGAAAAGCAGTGTCAGCGTTAGACGCAGGAATCTCACTGTGTGAAGATGACAGTGCTAGCTCGTTCCCGTGTTTTCCCCACATGCTGCAAAGGTGTGTCTAAAACTAAACAAGAAGCACATATTTATGTATTGTAGAATGTAAGTGTGCTGTGTGGACAGCAATGACTGGTATTCAAACTTCCGGCTTCATTTTTTTTATATATATATATATATATATAAAAGGTGAAAGCTAAACTTTTCCAAATACTGAGCACAATTTTAAGACCATCTAGAAAGACCATCTAGTCTTAAGACCACCTAGACAGATCTTTTATCAAACTGAATACCAGCATTCTTAATCCCATAAACAGCTTTGAAACCCTTAAATCAGCTAGATTTGGGCTGATCGGCTCATCAGGATATTATAATTATCAAAGCTAGATGTACTGCTAGGGTTAAATGAACATGGCTGTTATTTCCTACTCTGCTTTCTTTGAGTCCAAGGATACATCCAACCACATAAATCCCTTTTCTTTTTATGTCCTTTTCAATGTTGTGTGGCCATGTGGGAACAGCCCAGGGAGAGACACAAAACAAAAATCCTGACCCTGAAACTCTGCTTGCTGCAGACCAAGGACAACAGGAAAAGCAATGTGAACCCACCAGGAGCCCACTAAAATTCACAAAGCATGCCACAGCCAGAGATGGGGAAATTTACTTGTAACATATTGCAAACATGAGACCCTACAACTATGTTCAAATTGTAAAGAGAACATAAGAAAGTAACAAAGTTTCTTTTTGTTTAATTAATTAAAACTATTTCTTTCCTCTTATTTAAACATCACCTTAAAGAATCTAAATGATGCTCTTCCAGTTCCTTAATGACAATTTCTTGCATCCTAACATTTCTGACCTATATATCTAAAGTGCTGTTTCTGCTACTGGGGATAAGAAAGATGAATCCATAATAAGTCTGAAGTATCTCTGAATCTGAACAGTTACTGGTAGGTGAGCAACAAATGATGGTTTCTTCATTAAGAAAGGACATTCTTTCACAAAGAAACAGTCAATGGCATTTTCATGTTAATATCATCGGAGATGGACATGATAGAGCACTGTAGGAAGCAGCTTTCATAAGGGAGATGATCTGCATTTTCTCCTTGGCACATCAGTTTGTATTCTGACGAATCCAGTCATAAAGTGCCGTCACCTTAGTGTATACACCAGGACGATTGCGCCGAGCACATCCTTCACCCCAGCTCACAATGCCAGCAAGGTACCACCTATTTCCCTTTCCTGTGCAGGCCAAGGGACCTCCAGAATCTCCCTAAAATGAAGGGAGTTCAGCCATTAGTGCATGGGCACACATACATACATACACACACGCAGAGCACTGTAACAAAAGTTAAGTTATTTAAGGACAGTAACTCACTGCCCCTCTCTTTCTAAAATTACAATTTAATATTAGAATCTTATTTCTGGATAGAATGTACCCAGCTGGATGTCAAATTTATTCAATTTATTTTAACTTACAGAAGTAGCATACTAATCAATATAAAGCAATGGCAAGAAGAAGTTTAAAAAATTACTCATTGCTAATATCTCTTTAGAGGATTCATAAAGCAACTGATCACAGGCTGAATGGGGAAAGGAGAAGACAGGGATGGAAAATGGGAATTCTGCTACCATTTGACCAGAAATTGTTCACAGGTGGAAGGCAGAACTCTTATACTATGTACTAAATAGGAATAGAAAGATACCGCACCCTATAACCAAAAAGATGACAACACAAAAATCCTAAACGAACCCCAAACCAAAAAACAAACCAGGCACAATTAAGTGTTATCAGCAGTTTCATAATCAAGACTGTGTCTACATTCATAGAGGGAGAGGGAGGAACAAAGACTAAGAAACGTGCAAATAAGAACTGGCTTCTCAAAGGGAACATGCAGGTCTGTGCAGCAACTTAAAAAAGCAAAAATTCCCATTTAGTTCAGTTCACAGGATCAAAACGCATTTGGGCTCACAAATGCCTTGTGTCCTTCATTGCTTTAAGCTTGTATGCCTCCTGTGAACAGACCAGTTCATACAACTCCGAGCAGTTATGAGTGCAGCTCATCTCTGCAGCTGTTCCTTCTGCATACGAAGCAGTCAGCAGCCTCCAAGCTGACCCTGGGCTTTGTTTGCTGCCCCCAGTTGGAGGTAAAAGATGGAAGAGGTCAGAAGAAAGCCATGTACCAAGAAAAGAGTAACAAGAGAAAGCTTTCATCATCCAACCAAACAAAATTATCTAGTGATAAGAAAAGAAGCCAGAACAGTTCTTCCTCTGTCTCAGGCTGCTGTCATTCTGGCAATGTTGATAATCCAAAAGGCTGATCTCAGAGAGACTTGAGAATGGAGGCTATGTAGTCTGGCCTATTCTGAAAGACCAAAGCCAGTTCTGAAAGACTGAAGGGGCTGTATGCCAGTGGAGAGAGGAAGGATCCTAAAAAGAGGAACCAAGACCAAAAAACATCCTGGAGTGATAAGAAAACAAAGTCTGAAAGAGTAAACACTTTATTTCTCTCTGTAAGCGTCACATCATCTAAAGATGAAGGGTGTTTGGAAGCTTCAGAGAACCTGTGCAGTGCATGCACAGCTTAGGTGTCCAAGAAGAAATGAAACAAATCAGGATGCCCACAAGTCTGGAACTGTAGTAAAGGGGTTTCAGGTGCTGTGGCGATTTCCTGAACTGCCAACATCATTCCACTCTTGCACTGCAGAGGAAATATACTAGTGACAGAAAAGAAATAAAAAGCAAAGATGCTACCCAGACTAAGAACTTAAAGGCCCAGAGGGTCAGCATGGTAGGACTCAATCACAGCATATCATGTTGGAAACCGGTACGGTATATAGCCAAATCAGTTAAAATGTCCATTGTGTTCAAGGGCATTTCTTAAGCAACAGATTTTTTTGAGGAACGTCAAGCCTCTAAAACAACATGTTTTTCAAAACAGTTCCGAGGTCTAAGATTATACACCAACTGCACATAAAGTTAACACAAAAAATAATTTAATGAATTAGAACTTACAGACTGCAGGAACATCCTGCAAATAGTCTATTGTATATAAAGAAGTTTTACCCATTATGAGCTATGATCTTGCAAAAAAATATCCTCTTATATTAAAATAGCAAAATTTGTATATTATGCAAAAATTCTATCAAATTACCACAGTCTAAAATCAGTAACATTTCTCTCCCTTTACACAGTAACTGGTATAATAACCATGTTTGTAATTTTGAAAGTGGATATTCATCATAAGTTTAAATACCTGTAAAGTACCCAACTAGTCTATCAATCGAGAAGGAGAAAGAAGGCAGAGTCAAGACAGCTGAAGTACGTCCAAAGAGCAGTTTCTGATTGTGTGTGCAAATAAACTAGGTCATACATTTTATGATACCATGATGTAATAAAAACTTGTAATTATACACATGAATGAACCTTTGGAACTCAAAGGCAGCACTGCAACCGCATTTACCGAACCTATCTTACCTTTACCTTTTGCGTTTCTTAGCAACTGTAGCAATACATTACTCATCATATTGTTACAGTATTTTATTAATCTCACACCCAGACATCAAAAAGTGAAAAAAATCAATAATAGCAAAAATCACAGGTGCCCCTGACTTTATTTCATTTATCCTTACATCTCTGTTCTTTTATAGGGAGCTTAACTGTTGAAGAGAAACTGTTTTGATGCATTTTAACCCGTGTTCTTGCAAAGCAACATTTCTCAAGAGATTCAGAGATTATCTATACCAAATTTCCTTCCTTATTTTGGAAAGCCTTTAATTGCCATGTTAAATTAACCATACACTCAAGTCATCTCACCATATTACTGAGAAAATAAACCCCACTAAGAGCTCTGAACAGTTTTCCAATGAAAGAAATATTCCTTTGTAGTTTCTCTACAAGTTCCAAATTACCTGGCATGCATCAATGCCACCATTAAGATTCCCAGCACACAGCATACGTGATGTGATAAGATCGTCATACAGCTTGTTGCAAACACTTTGGTTAATTATTCTCACTCGAGCTTCCTGCAGTGTTTTGGCAAGATGACCTAGAAAAAATACAAATGGCAGAGGTTATGGTGGTACAGATTTCTAACAGAGTTACCACTTGTCAAAACAAAAGATAATTGCTCCAAAATCAAAATCTGCCCAGCTGATGGCAGGAGAGTAAATCCCCTCCCTTCAATTGCTGCCTGCCCTCAACTTTTGAAAGCTGTTGTCTGCCCTACTAAACTTGAGTTTGGTCTGCCAGAAAGTAATAAAAAAGCCATGAAAATTATCAGTATAATACAAGGCTCCGCACAGTGTGGCTAATTTTGAATGCTACTTCAAATTGTGCCCAAAACTCTTTGCTGTTATTTACACTATGGTTGTGCTCCAAACATTGTCCAAGTCCTAGTAAATGAAACTTCTACATTCTTTTCCATTCTCTCACTTTTAGGAAAGGAGCTGAGGAATGAAACTGAGGAGAAAAAAAATATTAAAAAAATCAAGCCTGTAAGTCACAAGTGATGCTAAGAGCTTGATTCTGTACTGTAGTATTGGCATAAGGTGTTGTTGTGAACTCAATATCCTCAGTCATGTTTTGACCCAACAGTGAACATAACCTTTTCAATACCTGGGTGACCAGAGGAAGTACTACTGGGATTTGGTTTGTTTGCTCATTCGGCTCTGAGGGAGGGATGGGAATGAAACAGGTAAAATAGAAAAATATGTTTTTTTTTCACATACCATTATATTGACTGTTAAATATTACCTACATCATTTTGTTAAAAAACATCAATTGTAAAGCCATTACATTCCTTAGGCTATTACGTTATTATCTAGATTTAAACCCTTTTTAAAAAAAGCATATTAAAAGAGCCAGAATTATCATGGCATATGGCTTCTGATCAAACATGAGGGATTATCTCTCAGTGCGATTGTGGGTACCGCTGCAATGCTGAGGAGCTGTCTAAGACCAGGCTTCAAAGCTGGCTCCCTTTTAATGCTGAGGCAGGGCCAAGATCCTGTGGGCTCCCCCACCACCACCACCCCCAACTCTGCGTTTTTCCTGTCCACCCACTGCAGCCTGCTACTCCAAGCTGTGCAGGCAGAACTTTCCATGTGGCATATGTTAAATTGCCTTTGGTTAAGACAGACAAAACAAAAAACCATCCACAACATTTTTGCAATTATTGCTGTTCACGGCCCCGTATTGTCAAACACAGGGGTAGAGACACATTCTTTCTCTGCAATAGTTGCAAGTCACTGTTTTCTTCACCTGTAAGATTCCCTAGGACCTATTCACCAGATAAAATAAGCCATGAGCATGAAAAGGGGCACATTTTTGTAAATCTATGATAATTTGCTTTTCAGTGGTCTGTGACACCTGAGTACATGTATTGGCACTCAGCACCTGCCATCCAAGCAAACATTCAGAATTCACAGACTGTAGCTAAGGGAACGTTTTCTAGTTTTTTTATAGACCTATTAAATAAACCCAGGTATTTTCTCTTATGACTATAAATATTTTATTGTTAGAGTTTCAAATTAAGACAAACTTGCAAGAAGTACATCCAGGAAATGAACATACTATTTTCTTTTATGGCTCCCCAGCCAGTTACATAGCAGACAGTTCCATAAACAAATACTCTAGAGGTGCTGGGTAAACAAATGGGCTGTACCAGCTCACTGAAGAATACAGGCATCTCCATTTCCAAGAGGGCAATGTCATAGTCTGAGACAGATTGGTCATACTGTGGGTGGACAATAATCCTTTTGATTGATCTCATAGCTACACGATTGCTCTTTTCATTAATAGTATGTAAGCCCATATATGCTCTCCATCCCGAAGGAACGGAGTATCTGTAAAGAGAATGTTTTTAGAACATCCCATTGGAAAGTAATGCAGTGTCAGTCCACTCTATTTTATCTACTTGTCAGTATTTGATGAAATTCACCAAAACCAAAGTGAATGGAGTAGAATATCACTTAGGACAAGAGATGCACCCACTATAGTCATAGTCTCTGTCTCCTAAAACATAAGGTAATGGTTTTACTTACCATTTTTAAAATAATAATTTCCTGGAGCTATAAGACCAATTCCTTGCAATGCACCATGCTTTGCAAGTCAGAGAAGTGTATTATTAAACTCTGTTCCCTCCTTGCCACATGTAGGAGGTATGTCTTTTCAATTTACACTACCTAAACTGAACATTTGTGAGTTTTACACTCCACTTATCAATAAATAGTCCCTTTCTTGGGAGAAAAGGCCATAGTTTCTACTCAGAAAAAACATGCCTTCTAAAAACATGGTGTTTACCCTAAGTTACAAAACCAGAGTGTTTTATTATTCAGGATTCAGTGGCAATGGAGGTAAAATAATTACTCCGGATACTTAGGGCTTTTGAAGCCAGCAGAAAACAATATTGAGGGTTCATGTCACAGAGTTATACCCTGAATCAACTTATCTAGACAAGGAATAGCTACTGCAGACTTGTGAAAGCAACACTGTAAGTTTATTAAACTGCAAACACTCTGTAAATTTTTCATACCTGACAGAATCAGAATCCAGGAAGCAATGGGCAGCAGATATGAGCCACCGATTGGAAATAACAGTCGCGCCACACACATGGCCGTGTGCTCCCATCTGTAAACTTGCTTGCCAAGGCCACTTTCCAGATCTTGCGTCTTCACCTCCAACAATTCTGGTTTTCTTAAGCTGGTGTCTTCCACAAGCTAATAGAAATAATTGAATAAAATAGCAACAAAAACCACAATGTCATTTCACCTAATACATAAACTTTTAGCCATAGGCCTCCTAGCTGTTGGGAAAAAAGTATTTTCTTACTGTGCAATTGGTAAAAATGTAAGGGTACTTGCCCATTTTCATTCAATGGCAAATAAGGAATAAACCAATCCTTGCTCATCCACCCTTACAGCTTTCTAACGAGGTTGGTAACTCAAAAAGACACTTAAGCACTATTCTAAGCTGGGTTGTTTCCAAAGGTTCACTTGAATAAAATCTCATTTCTTTTCCCTTCTTATATACACAGCTCCTTGACTGCATTTCATTCAGCTCAAACAAGCACCAAGACCTACCAGCTTATCCTGGAAGTGTGAGTTGCTTGAAATAAGTCATCATAGACAGAATGGATCAGTGGATTTAAAGTGAAACAGTGCAAAATTCAAGACAGACATTTTCATAGAGACGTTACCACAAGATTCATTTTTTTAAATTCACATCTGATTTAATTGATTCTTAACACAATAATGCTTGTCCCTAACACAAATTCCTGACTCAGTTTCTCAAGTCATTAACTAATTTTTAAATAAATGTTACCACACCACAGTTCATTTCATCAGATCCATCTGCACAGTCTCTTTTCCCATCACACTCAGGATTTGATTTCAGCAAGCATTTTCCATTGAGACATTTATATGCATAAGGGGAGCAACTTTTGTAGGCTGAAATAAGAGAGAGAAGACAGTGTCACATGTTTAGAGCCACGATTTCAAATTATTAAAGCAACTTGCAAATTCAACCTACTCAGTGGTGAAAGTTGTTCAAAGCTACACATTCCAGTCTGCTTGAAGTCATAGTCTGTACTGCTATTAACTGGTCGCTCTATGCAGCTCTATGCACTCTATCCTGTCTCTGATTAATGATCACACTAATTTCAGTCTCCACTGTCCATGAGGAAAAAGATAGAAGAGCCTCCAACTGTTCTCACTCACATTTTCCTTAACTCTAAAGTGAGCAAGCTAGGCTGGTCAGATCTGTTGTTTTACCTTGACCAGCGCTACTGGCATTACAAATTATAAATCTTCACAGCAGATATCATCTGGAAGTCAACATTTTTGTTTTTAAGTGAAAGCTGAGAAAATTGTGGAAGAGCTTGATACCTCCTTCAAATAAATTTTTGGCTAAGGACTATCGCAATTTACTGTGTGGGAATCCTGACAGATCTCAGCAATAGGCTTCCATTACTATCATTCTCATTATCAGTTGTTTACAATGACCTCTAAACAGTGGTAGGGATTTTTTTTACTTTTTTTCAACAAACAAGGACATACTCCTGGCTACCTCAAGGACTTAAAATTCAAAGCAAGGCAAAAATTATAAAGGCAAAATGCAGCAAGTCACTAGGAGACATTAGTAGTACCAGCAATGTCCATAACCATGGTAGATCTACAGTAAAGAGACCGTCCATGTAGCAAAGAGTGAAAGTCCCAAAGCTGTTATGTCTCCCTCCCTTACATTATTTAGCACTGATCTGGCAGCAGTTGGGGAAAAAGTGTGTTTCTAACAGGATCACCAGCAAGCTGTGGTTAGGTCATCTCACTAAAATCACTGTTATCTTGGGTTACGCTTCATTAATTTCTCATCTAGACTTTCTCAAGAACTGCTCATACTCTGCATGTTTTAGTTTCACTATTATGAAACTTGTACTTCATGCTATGAAAAAATATATAGAAATACTACATTTGTCCACTAAAATAAGCATTTTCCTGCTTCTGCTCTCCACCATCTTTTGGAAAATAGCTGAAATATATACGTACAGCAGTTGTTTTCATCACTGTCTTCCCCACAGCTGTCATCATCTTTACAAGTCTTATACTGATGCTTACAGTTCCCATCACCACAGTTCAACTGTTCTGGATTACAACCTGAAGAAGAAAGGTCTGTAAATGCTTTATAATCCAAATAGCTGGCTAGCAGCCTTGTACTACGCTCCCTACCAGAGGTCACCTTGATGTCACTGTGTCATCTCTGCCAGACATTAATCTACCTTGGTTTTGATAGCCTCCAGTGACAGAGAGACTTGTTCCATTATCTAACTTGTGCTGCACTCTCTGACCTTGTGTTACCTTCTGATCATTATTTCTGGCATCTCTTCATTGTTCCCTACCTTCTTTGATGTGCAGTGCCCAATTTGGATAGAGTACTCTAGCTGAAGCCTTCCTACTGGGGACTGGGAAGATCTTTTCAAAATCCTGTCTTACGTACTAGCCTGACGCTTTAAAAAAAAAACGAACAACAAAACACCAAACAAACACAAAACACACACAGAAAATTGTATGACTTCATGACTCTCAAGTCATCTTTTGAGTCACTATCCTCCCCAACCATTTTTCAGCAGAAAAACAACTTAGGCAATCCACATGTGTATTTGATTACCTAAGTTCAGATCATGTCTTTATTGAATAGAATATAATTTTCTCCATATACATTCACCAGCTTGCCAGGATCATTTATAAATACATCCCTATTAAATACATTCCTCTTTCTATTGTGTGGCACTTTTCCTATTTCATAAGTGTTTTTAATCCATCATTTAGATCACTAACAAAAATGACGGGACGTCCCATAACAGGTACTGGCAGAATGACAATAAAAATATCCTTCAGTTTTGGTAACGAGTCATTGGCAATCATTCTCTGGAAACAGTTTTCTATATTTTTTTTCTCACTGTGCTTCCTTTACTTACTGATAAATTTGTCACACAAGACAATGTCAAAGTAAAACTTCTCCTCTATTTATTCTCTCACAGCAGAGAACTAAAACAAAATAAAAACCTCCATGCTGGTTTTTAATACCTTTTTCATTGTTTACAAACCATTTACTTTGACTACTTCTTGCCTTTTATTTTTTTGGAAGCTTAACTTGTAAATATTGATGCAAAATTCCCTTCTTGGGTTTTTTTTTTTTTTTTTTCTGTTCTCCCACTCTTTAAAGAGATGCATTACACAGCCTCTTCTCCAGACTTCTAGATCTTCACTCACATACTTCATGTGATCTTAAAGACAGCCACCAATATTTTAGAGATCATTTCAGCCAGTCTAAACTTCCTGGACCAAACTGTTTACAGGAGAACACAAACAATAAATAATTGCCCTACCAAAACCTAATTAATCCCTACCATCTAAGCAGCCTTTCCAGCCTTCAGACTGATCGAAGGAATGCACGTTCCATCTGTACATCTAAGGACAAGCTAGAAAAATAAGAAATTAATAGCACCAGAATTGCTGTTACAGTCTAAATGCATTAACACAGGACTGTACCATGAGGAAATATTAAAATGGCTATTAAAAACCAAAGCTAACATCATTTATAAACTAAATTGAATGTTAAAAAAGGAAATATTATCTTACTCGGCATAATCTGCCAAAGATTTTTATCAAGAAGTCTGAAACAAATTAATGAATATTCACCTAAATGGACTTAGAAAATTAAATTCACATTCACTGCCTCACTCTAAGAGTTGAAACTGGTTCAGCACAGATACATAATTACTACCAATAACAAACACCTCTTCAATTTGTTAACGTAATATATTTTTACACAGAAGCATTCTCCTTAGTATTAGGAATACAAATTTCCTGACATTAAAATGTTGCAGATATTCATCTCTGTGCTACTACACTCCAACTTCATGTCTGATGTGAATAAGTGCATTATCAAACACTTTTCAAATCTAGCAATTTCATTATGAAACAGCCTTTCACCAAGAATTTCTTTCACTTTCACTTAAACTAACAACTAACATCAATGCTAAGGAGTTTCTTTGCAATATATCAAAAATGTTCTTTCTCTTCTTTCAGACACGCCAGCAAAAAAAAAAAAAAAAAAAAAAATTTATTTTCTGTGGAAGAATAAATAGACAAAAATCTCTTTCTGCCCTGGTCAAGTCAACTTAAACTTTTTCCCCTCTAGCCCCACAGGCAAATTAACAGCTAAATCCGCTTGAAGGACCAAACACATTTGTCCAACATTTATTTAATCAGTTCCAATCTGGAGTCATTTAGTCCTCTTCACTGCCTTGCATGTGACGCTGGTGGGAGGAAAGCCCACGCTATGCAGCTAGCACTAGCTCAAATCTGCAGCCTCTGGGTTCACTTCACCATTCCCTGAAGTTATTCAGCTGATGGCTGGCTTTTGCTTTCCAGGTCAACTAAGAGTAGTGTCTGTGATTTTTAGCAGCCATGCTTTGGTAGGCTCCCAACAATGGAAAGAAGCTAATCTGAGTTGGGGGGTTGCACATACTAAAGATATGGGAGAAAATAATATTCCCCCCTCCCCTTACTACTGCTACAGGCAAGGCTGTCATGGAAGACCAGTGCTCTCAATACATTCTCCTCTCTCAGCCCTCTACAAATGCCTTTACTTTACCAACTTGATACTGACAAATCACAGTTAATCTACTCCTCCTAGTGAGTCTTAATACAGATCCTTAAGATTGTGACTAAGGATTGATTACGTGACTTTGAGCCATTTGCTTGCTGGCTCAGTGCTAGAAAATGAGCAGAGCACACAGAAGGTGAAGACTTGTACGTGCTATAGAGACTGGTGATTTTCTTTGAAGAAAAATATATTCTTAGGTTTTGACTTGTTTCTGTACTGTTTTTGAGGCAGTAACCTGAGTAACCATAGAACACACTAGAGTTTGTAACTTTTTCCAGTAGAAAGAGACATGCATTGGTGGAACAAGAAATCCCGGAGTTCCATAGAATGACTGACCACAAAATCTGCCGCTTATTTCTAATGAAAGGCATGTAGCAAGAATCCATAGCAGAGATCTTAATACATAAATACTTCTAAGTCAGCAACAAACAGAACTACACTCAATCAAGCCAACTCCTGTTGGTGGAATAGTCATGCTTAGAGGCTCTCTGCCATACTATTTTCATGATGCAGCTTGGCTATTTTAAGATGTTAGCAAAGTGCCAAATAATTAGATCTACAGAAATTGGGACATTTTACTTTCACTTCCCATTTTACAGAAGTGTTATTAAAAGTTAGAAAATAAGTACTAGCTTCTAAAAGCATCTTTTATCTAATTTTGTACATCTATTTGTTCACTTAAATACATAATAACATTTTAAACATTTGTCTCTTGCAATTAGGTTAAGAAAAAAGGCGTAATGATTTGTATGTTGTTGGTCTGTCAAGCATGGTTTCTCGGAGGTTTCTCCGTAAGTAAGTGCTGATTCACTTACGGTCTGTGTGACTGAAGGCTTTGTATTCAATATAAAACCCTCTATGAGTGACCAGTTCATCGGAATGGAAGTTGATTGCAACAGAATAGCCATATTCTCTGTTTCTGTTGTTTTCCGAAAGAGCTTTACAGTATCTAGCAAGGCAAAAGTGAGAATAATGAATTTCTAACCAAACTGATCGTTACCATCCAGCTACATCTCCTTTCAATGAAGGGTGCCAAAAAGCTTTAAAACAACACAATAAAGATCAGCTATTTTTTTTTAGCATTAAAAGAGCCCTACAGAAGTATTAGAAAGCCTGTTTACAAATGTCTTCCTCTCCACAGCTTTTCTGGGTCTAGCAGCCTTTGAAACAAAATACAACAAGATGATAAATGTCAGAATCTACCTTATAAATACGAACCATTTCTAAGCATGCTTTATTTCAAATTTCCCATTTGGGTTCGCAAATGCAAATCCAGTAATGGGATCAATACAGGCAAATCCAACAGCTGTTGCTGGTTTCAATACGCTCCTTCCAAGAGACAAATCACTCTTCATACTGTTTTATTTTTATAAGCACTCATGTTGCAATTTGTGTTATTTACAGAAAACAATTACAGTCACTGAAGAGTGAGGGATATAGAAAATGAAACTTCAGATGACATGAGCTCTTCACGCATGTCAAGACCATTCCCAGGAATTTACAGTTCAACTGCAGCTGCATAAAAACCTGCAGTTTTCTATATCGTTGCTCTTAAGGGGAAAAACAGAGTAGGTAAATGCCTAACACCAGAGGAAAAGCAGGGTGCTTAAAATAACATAATGACAAGTGTTCGATCCTAGGGCAGGATTAAGAACATTATTCTGCCGAAATTCAGTGGAAGCATGCCAATTCTTATTGAAATATCTTTCTGCACTGGAAGTGGCAAGACGCTTTTTTCTTAAGTACAGTGTGTTGCGCAGAACATCAAAGTGCAAATTAATAAGTGAGAAAATAGTGTATTTACTCACCTAACCCCATCAATTTCTAACCAGTCTTTATCACATTTACTGGACCCTGGAGACTTCTCTTGAATTTGTATTACGAGGATTTTTAATGAGAGCTTGTAGCCAGGCAATGGTGCCTGAAAATAAAAGGATAAATATCTGGACAGACACATCCACAGAATGAAAAGGCCTGTGCTTCTAAGATGGTAAATTTTGTTTTACTTATTATCAGATTGAAAACACTGCACTTTTTATGATGCAAATCAGCACCTTTGAAGAACCGAAAAAACTGCTATTTTAAACATATATAGAAAACTTTTTAAGCCCAACTTTGGCCATACTGTGCCAGATAAGGTAGCGTAAGCCTTCCTGCAGTCAGCACAAAGCACTGTATCTGAGGCTCATGCTATGTTTGCACTGCCACATGTTCCAGTAGGTTACATTAATTTAAGACATCTATGGTAGCTGGTAGGCACTCAACTAGTTATGACCTCTGTTTTAGAAAGCCTTTTTCTTCCCTTTCTTGCACATAGATGAGAGTTTTATGCTACACGCTGCTAATAATTTTAATTGAGCAGGTGAGAGGTAGAGACTGTTACCAACTCAAAGACATGAAGAACACCATTTTCCAGGGAAAGTCAAAAAAGTAGTGAAATGCTTAATGTAGCAACAGCTAACACATGAGTAAGTTGGAGGAAATCACAAGCAGATTCTACGCCCTGCCAAAGGGCTTGCTGGAAATCCAGAGCTCGTTTTCTGAGCCAGAGAAGGGCTTGTTTCTGCAGAATTCAGGGAAATACAGTGTGATATTCATCATATGAGGCAGGATTTACATAAACATTTTTTCTTTCTGACATAGAAGCAAAGCCTGGATTATTAACAATTTGCTCTGGCTGCTAGGAATTGTCATCTTATCCACCACCTTGTTTCTGTCATGAATAATAAACCTCTCGGAAGCTGGCAATGTTTCCTTCCCACAGCTGACACTTTTACACAGAACAGGAAAGAAATGGGTGCCTGGGAAGAAGTCAGGTGCAGTGGTATTAGTATGTTTTCCCTTCATTTCACCCACATCAAAAGCCATTTCTCCCAATTTTACGCCTCAATCACATAAAATGAAGTCATCACTACTCAGAAGAGTTCCCAGCACTTACTCTGATGATCCAGCTGCAGTCAATGTTTGGTGGGTAGTAACTTGGGTAATAAGGGGAACTCAGTGTCCCGTTCCAGGAAATATAATGACCACCACACACTGGGAGAGAAATACATCAGCAAGGAACACAGTTATCTCAGCTGGGCTAAAGTGTAGAGCCTACTTCGCTTGCTAGGACCCTTCTCTACATACAGAACATACAGAATTAGAAGAATGACTCATGACCATATTAAACTCAGGTTTTGCCTATATTAACAGAAAATCATGTAACTTCTACTTTCCCATCATGCTGGATGTACCTTATTTTTGGATCAAATTACAATTAAGGATAAGCACAAAACAAATCCGATGGGACTTTTTTTAAAAAAATGTTCTTTGATGGTAAGTGGAAGAAGCAATTAAATGCGGACATAACAGACCTCCCCCTTCCAATTTACTTCTGACCTTTCTGTAGACATTTTCAAAAATTAAAAAGCAATCAGCCTAATCAAGTGAAACCTCTGATTAATTTCATGTAAACCAGAAAGTTTGTGTGTCAGTTCTCAGTCTGAAAAAATTAATGCCACATTTGAACAGTATCTTCAAGGTTTTATTCTCTACCAAGAACTCTCCTAGATATCCAGTCCTTAGTGCTTTTGGTTTCCTTTAGGTAACATAGTGAATGTAAGTATAACAGAAATTAAGACAATTTTGAAAACAGCAAAATTTTGTGGCAAAACCTGGGCTATACACAATTTGGAGTGCCCATCTTCAGAACAATGAAGACATTCTAATTCGTAACATGCATGGGGTGAGTATTTACATAAGCAGCATCCACAGAAACATAAGCTGAAGTGTGCAAGCTTTGGAGAAGTTTATCCACATACTACATGATTTATTCCACAAGTTAAAAAACAGTCACATGCTTAATTGTCAAAATTCCTTCACTTAGAATTCCTTCACTTATATCTCTTGTAAAATACTACAGTTTATCATTATTCAGAATATTTCACTAATCACCAGAACTCCTGCAAAATTCATAGTACTCCATAGGTTTAGAATATACTTCACGGGTCCTGAACATACCTGTCTTATACAGTTAACTACACTGAACAGTGCTTTCGGAACAGGATCAAAGACACATTAGAAGTAAGTGTTTGCTCTTGTTTTCCATTTTCATTAAACATGCATTTTGAGAGCTGGGGATAGATTGCCAAAAATGATAAAAGTGCTGCTCTGCCACTGGGGCTATCTAGCTTTGGCTAGACATAGAGTGCCTGTAGCGCTATCTGACGGGCTGCTCTGCTACCATTGCTGATGAATAACAGTGCTACCTGTGTAGTGAGAATAATCTCTGGGAAAGATGACTTGAGCAGTAATCAGGAAGACAAAAAATCTCCCAGACCAAAGGATATTCGCTATTCTTTGTTCAGTTCTCAGCCATTTTTTTTTTTAAGTGGATCAGAATGACAATTCCCTAACTTATACGCCAACATTCCCTCCCCTCAGATACGTTCAGGCAATATCAACACTTTAGAGGCAACAAAAGGAATAAGTGTGCTTACATCAGATGGTTGTTTCTCTTAATTACTTACTGGTTTTAGGAATGGCTTGAAAGTGAGCTTTTAATATGTTGCTTTCTTCTCTTCGGTCCAGTGAGAAGGTAAGCAACATTACATTACTCGACGAAGTTAAACGTACAACGGGAGTCCAGGCCCCAGGTCCACACCATCTGAAATAGGATAAAGATTGCATTAAAAAAAAAACCCAAAACATTTCCCACATTCCAGTCATCTTTGCTGAGAATCTGGGCAGAAATAACACTGATCTGGTCATCTGTGTTTCAGAAGTATTCTGCTGGCTACCACTTCCCTTTTATTCTTCCAACCAGTTGATACCACACGAGACGTTAGAGTTTCCTAGCATTGAGGCTGAGTCACTCAGGGTGAACATCACAGATATTCTTGCCTAACAGGTGCCCTAGATTTTTCAGACCTGTGGAAGCACCAGAAAGGCAGTGCCAGATTATGTTACTTCAGCAGTGATAGTGATACCGAGTAGTAGTTGGTAGCACTGAAAAGGCAACAAGTGCCAGCGCAACAGTGTTGTGCAGCACCTATGCAACAGAAAACAAGCCCAGAGCTTTTCCAATCTATTAACACTCAGCTTGGTTTCATGTCACAAAAGCTGCCACACAAGATGTGGAGTGCCATGCATGGCAACTATTTCTTCTTATTTTTCTTCTTTTGTTTAAATAATGAGGAGTTAATTTATATCTTGAAGCTTGAATACTAACTATCACTTGTAATTTCAGTTGCTATTTCTTGCATCTGTAAATTCACACTTATATTTATTCCGTTTTGAAATCCACAGCATATTTTGGATTTCTTTTCATTAATTTACAACTCTGCATGTGAAAAATTTCTAACACCTTTCTCTTTTTTTATGCACAGCAAATTAAAACAATTAAGATCAGACCTCACGGTAAGAGAGTATTTTCATCTTACCCCTGCATCGAGGTCTTTGACTTGTCACTGAGATCCAGAGTGGCAGCATTAAAATCAAATTTTTGAACCTTAAATGGAAAACAGTCCTCTTCTGCTTTTAGCAGGCTATTCCCTGCTCCCATTTCATGTGAGACACTACACAATAGATCTCTGGTTCGCTTCCCTTTTGTAGACAATATTAAATCTTTTTTATCATAATACCTCTCAAATCCTTTATAAAATGAAAAATTTGAGTCCCCTCCCCACTGCCAAGTGGAAATCTTTCAGCATCTTGATCTTCTACTCAGTTGACAGTCTGGCTTATCTTCTACCTGTACCTTTTGTCACAGCATCATCAGAAAAGCAAGGCAAGCACATATGAGAAGAGTCATCCACATGAGATGCCTACTTTTACAGTACATCTTGCAAACTCAGCTCACTCACTTTTTAGTATATGTCACTGAACGGCTGTATTACTGCAGTTTACAGAAACTGGTGAGAATAATTTTAGTCACCACGTGTGATCGTAGACCTGGACCTCAGGGAATAATGGCTATAATACAATAATTCCTGGCTGTCATGGATATCAAAGTTGTTATTAGTTCTACTGCATCCGTCCTAAGTATGTGACTAGCTGCATTTAGCTTAAGTAGAAAACTGATAGGCATACACAAAAAGACACATTTGCTAGGCTGGCAATAAAAGTAACCAAAAAAAGTCAACTTTTTTGGAGGTACCATAGGGCTTTTAACATCATTTCAGTCACCAAATTCTGTTCCAGTTGTCTAATAGCCAGACATCAATGCATGTTCTTGAACTTTCCATCTTACAACTTACTCCATCAATGTTCCCTGAACATGTTATATCTTACAACTGTGTGGGTTTTGCTAGCTTCCTGGTTCTTTCATGCATGTAGCTGACTCTACATTTCTGGTTCTTAAAAAGCTGAGCCATTGCTAATAGTGCACAATGGACTAACAGTCCTGGCAATAACCCATAATCAGCAGCAGAGCAGATGCAGTCCAGCATCAGGAACGGGATTCTCCATGTTATGCTACAATCTGAGTCTAACTCCTTACAAAAACCATGTGTTCATGCCATGCCTGGCCTTCCGACAGTCCGCCAACAATGGCAAGTCAAGTCTGTTAACAGAGATGAAGAGGACCACCTCGTTTCAAGTAAGTTAAAGCATGACTAAATAAATTCATTTCAGACACTGCTAACTGAATCTGCATGCTCAGCTAGTCTCTTCCTAAAAGTTCTTAAAAAAAAATCCCTCTTGAAACCATCCATCCTCAGATTCTAACACCAGTTTGTTTATTTTGTTAATGAAGACAGATTCATGGTAGATAACATGTCTATACATGAAATTTGACTCTGGAAAGTGAGAGCAGCATGGCCACTGAAGGTTACAAGATCATCTGATCTCACATATGCAAACGGACTACACAGTGACTCTGGGGATGGAGCCTTCCGTAGACAAAATGCCCCTCTTATGAACAGCAATCTGCCTGTGACTGGACTGTTGTAAAACATGTGTTTTCTACAAGTAATAGAATACAAAAATCTAAAAAAATTAAAGTCTGTATCTTTTTGAGTGGTGACAGCAGCTGCATGAAATCAAACCCAGTAAAAATTAGTCATAATGTAGAACAAAACCCACAGGAATTTATAATTCATTGCGGGGGGTGGGGGGAATAATGTGGAAGATCTTTTTATAGCCTTATACAAGCTTTTTAATTAAGTTATATTTGGAGTCTTACATTTTGGAAGCCTGTTTAATATAATTTTGATATCGTGACAGTTTCAGAGAGTTTCCATACAGCTCAATAAAACATTTTTGTTCTGTACTATCATACCTTGTAATGATCTTGTTCTGCAGAGGAAGAAGGAAATCATATGCTGATAAGTGGTGTGATGCACAGCTCTCTGGAGTGACACCATGCAAAGTGATAACTACCAGTCTCACCACATAGTTAGAAGGAACTCGCAGCCTCCATTGATAAAAAGACTTTTTGGGATTCATCAGAGTTAGAGTCCTGTTGTTACCTGGCTTGGCATACAGGTCAAAGGATACTGCTATACAAAAGAAGCTAGATCAGTCGCTGAAAAACTGTTAAGTCGAAAGATAAATTGTTATGGGGTAAAATTTCAGAAGAGGTGGCAACAATCGCCTACCCATACTTCTTGACTACTCTAATGTCTTCTTCCCTTACTTTTGCAACTCTATTGCCTTTTCCCTACCAGGCTGCATCATGTTCTCCTCCTGCTCTGCCCAAGGAGGCACAGCGCCTCACCACCATCGGCTCATCATACACTCAGCAAGCAGGAGGGGACTTGACTGCAGCTGCTACCATCTCTTCTTGAAACCTTTGGCTTGCTTTGCCATTTTCTCTTCACCCCTCTCTATGCAATGAGAACACTAAGAATATGAAGCCAATCTGGAGTTGTGCTTGATATGGAGAAACCAGGCAAAGTGAATTAAAGCTCTACAGTATTTGACTGATCACAAACCATGAATAACCAAAATGATCTAGTCACAAGGCAAATAAATTATGTACAATTTTTTACAGTAGCTTTTTAAAAGATGCCAAGAAAAGGAGCCACAGGTCATTGGAATTCAGTGGAAACTATTACATTTCAATCATTCTAGTCAGAATATCAGAACAGAAGCCGTAGGGCATTTTTCATCTCAGCCTTTATTTGAACCACAGGCCAGAGAGGTCCCTAGTCTGGTTTAGTTCATAGGCCCTACAGATATAAGAATAACTGGGAAACTGCCATTTTTATGTTACAGCATTCCCCCCCCACCCCCGAAGTGAAATTAGTTGGGATTGAACAATAATTACCTGATTTTAGCATCACATCATATTCTGTGGAATCTGAAACTGAAATTTAATAACTATCAGCTACACAAGCCAAAGACACAAACTGGAAAAAGAGAAATAGACAGAATAGGTATTAAATGACAGGTACATTGTTACCAAAAAGCTCCATTGTAACGAGATCAAAATCTTCCTCCCCAGAAGAACTGAACGTGTGAGCTGCTTGTTTGCTACCGATTTCTTTTTGTTCTACTGGGGTTAATTTTTTAAGAGAAGCAACCATATCTTGTGGTGCCCAGAATGTATTCCAGTAGTAAGCTCGAAGTCCAGACTCTCCTTCACTGTGGAGGGAAAAAAAAATGCATCGTAAGTACGTTCTAATTATTATTTAGGACATGCTTTCCACTGTTTTTGGCTTGTACAGTTTCATAGCCAGTTGAACTGCTGTGCAAAAACTGCAGCTGAACACAGTGGCAAAAAGCTCTCTTGTTTAACAATTGCTTTTTCTGTACAGTAGAAGTACTTCAAAAATATGCTGCTTAAATGGTAACACACTGAGACTGAAAACTACACCTCACAGAAAATCTTTGCAATAATTTTTATGGAATTGGATATTTCCATCCCTGGTGCATAATTATACATTTTTAAGACCATTTTACAGTTTTAGACACATTTTCCTTAATATTTTTAATTGGGTCTCACACCACATGACAATATAATTTTATGCCCATACACTGATACAACATTTCACACAATTCTTGTTAAAATAAATAATCTGTATATGTGCATATACAAAGTATTGCTTAAGTGATTCAAAGAGACAGTCTCTCACACTCTTCCTTTCAAAACAGCCTATGGACTGACCTTCTAGAGGTTTTCAAAGCCTATCAGGATAGTAGTAGCCATCTGCTCAATGTATTTACATTTCTGACCAGAAGTTTAAGCAGAGTGCTCTGCCCAACATTATACCTTTAAGTTTTGTCTTGAGTTAAAAAGGAACTTCATTTAAACAGACAAAACCAAAATTACCACTTGCAGAATGTTGATAAAAAAACCTGCTGAACTGTGATTTTAAAAACCAAAAGTAGAGAAGTAAACTACGAAGCAATCCGTAAACAAGGCACGATTAATCAAACTTAATTTCTCCCTCCAATTCTACAGGGCAGGACAGAAATCACACTATTAGCTTAGCTCTTAGTTCACATACTCAAATTCATTTCTGCATTTTTTATTCCTGAGAGTTTCATTTCATTTCTATTTCATTCCCTGAGATCTGCATATTCTCCCAGATGACTAATTTAAAATGCATGAAAAAAGGTAAGAAAAACACAACAATATCTCAAATTTATACCGTATGCTGGAGCAGTACCTACCTGAAAGCAGCCACTACAGACTTCAAGTAGTACTTTCCCAAAGAGGAAGACTCATATGTTTCTGCAAACTGACAGTTAAATAATGGTAAAAGAAAATGTAAAGCATTACGTTTTAGTGTTAATATCTCTTTAGTGACATTCTCTTATGCTAGAAAGCATTTGTCTTTTTCTTCCTTTCCTCTTCCTCACCCTCCCATATTACAAGCACTATCCATCATTTTCACAAAACGTATCAAATAAGGATCATAAATGTGCATTCATTTCCACTAAAAAAAAAAAAATTATTTTTAAGTCACATCACATTTCAAGACCATTGAGGTAGGTCTTGTTAATTAACTGTGGATAAGAAGCCTTTATGAATACATTTACATTTTTGTTTTAGTCTTTAAATTTCTGGCATATAATCTGGCCATGAGCAACTTGTATTGGCTGTGCACAAAGCAGCTTTGAGACACTAGATTAGCTCTTTTGGGAAATGCAGGCTAACAGAGAACTGCTTTGTGTTTAAGACTGCTGTTCACATGTACCCGGGAAACGGTATTGATCTCACAAATAGGAACTCACATAAGAAGTGCAAGAAAGCAAGCATTGTTGTGGTCGATAAGGGAAAACAAAATAAAACAAAAAGTTAAGCACTGAATTGGAGCTATAACGAAAAAAAAATCAAAGAGAAAAACGTACCAAGGAAGAGTGTTTGAGTAAAGTAAAACAAAACAAAAACCACACTCCTAATTCCTTTAAGAAGAAAAATTTATCCATAACTTTGAAACCTCCAGGTTTTATTACCTAGAAAATGTTGGCCTTATGTGAGACACGCAGCCCCAGCTGTCTAGCTACATTCCTAAATCTGTACACCACTGAGGCACTTGTTAGCTTTAAACTTACTATTTTGAAGGCAAAAAAAATGTGACTAACTGGAGTTTTCTCCTCATTCCCAGTCTGATTCTGTAACAAATACTTCTAAACTATTGCTGTACTTATGTGGGAACTTACGTAATTTTGGATTGCTTCTGCTTGTGTGAGGAATTTCTGTGACTTTGGATCACTGAGGTCATTTGTATAAGTCAAATTAGGAATTTCTACACTTCCACCAATATAAATAAAGGAGAAAGCTGGAGCTGAGAAAAAAAAGAAGGATAAAATTAGCACACCTAATATCAGTACGGAAAAGCTTCCAGAATGAGAGGCTTGCAGAAGCATGTATTTGTCCTTGACATCTATAGGTACTAGCTCTGAAGAGAAACATGCAGTAATAGCTAGAGCACTGAGTCAGAACCATTCACAAAATAATGCCCAGAAGGAAAGGAGAGGAATGAGGTACAGGCTCAGACAAGCATTTCCGCTAGGAAGCTTTAATTGCTAAACTTCCATTTTTTGCCACACTATCCTCCTCAAAAGATACGGTTTTAATGGCTATGCTTTGAGATCTGGGAAAGAACATACATAAGTTAAGTAGCTATTCTCTTTTGAAAACGTGACTAGAAGATAGACAGTTAGTTCCTCTAAGTTCTTGGAAAAGATGACAGTTATAATAATGATGGTATTCACAAGCAGAGACAAAAATTTAGAGATAGAATACATACCTTCCTCATTCTTGTGCAACTCCAACTGCTAAATATTGTGCATTTATTTTGCTTTAGCAAACACATTAAGGAGAAGGGAAAGTCAGTCATTTACAAACGCATTACTTGCTTAGCTGCTTAGTGCAGAGCTTTTGATACTAATCATTCACACAGTGCAAAAAACCTCATCCCATCCAGACCATGCTGGGGAGTATGAACACTTACAGAATGAATAGTGCAGGACTAGCACGATTACTGTAACTATTAAAGAAACTATAGGTAATATTCCTAGAAGCCATCTTCTCCAGAAACACAGCCTCATCCATTTGAAGAAACAGTACTTCTGACACAAGCCTTCTCGGTAGGATGGGCAGTAGCAAATACGCGGACTTTCCTAGAGAAAGACATGGGAAGACATCAACTAACAAGACAATACAAGAAGAGCTATTATACCATATCTTAGTATATTTAGCCTTTTAGTTTTCAAAGAGGTTTCAACTGAGATAACATCTTTCATGTTATCAGCTACGTAACGGATGAAACCCACATGTTTGTGACACGCATTTCAAGCTACGTTAAGTGGGGGAAAAAATTGCTATCGCTTTGGTTAGGAGCAATTTGCCTATGAAGAACAGAGGTCAACACACACCAAAGTGGGCAGAGAGATCATTTACTGTGTTTCTGCTGTAAAGCTTAACTGGTGTCTCTTACCTGCGCTGCAGTCTGCTCAGAGTCGTAGGGAGCTGGTATGCTGTACACAGAAACCCGGCTGGAGGGGAAAGCCCGTATCATGATGCCTTGACAAATGCCTTCTGACAAACCTAATAACAAAGTCCTAAATGAACCCCATTTCTTAAACGCAACCCAGAATAGTGTACTGCCCTCCCCGCCACGCACACCAGGCTTCTCTCATTTCACCTTTGCCATACTGCTTGAAGCTGGAGCCAGCTGATCTGCAATCAAAGAAGGTAGGGAGGAAAAGTTACCGTCACTGTAACTCTTTGTTTCCCTAACTGGCTAAGTAGGATATGGATCCCATCATTTGAAAACATCTCACTTACCTCCTTCTTTCAGAAATGCAAGAATAGGAAATAATTTACGACACTAAGAGAAGGACATGCAAGCAATTTACAGGTAAAAAGTCCCAGAGCAAGGCAAATGAAGCAACTTCTAATGAACACCTGCTGGAATCCACACAAATATTTATGAGAGAGAAGAAATGCACAATTCCACAGACCACCTGAATTTTCCAGCCTCAAGCCAGTACCACAGAATAAACGTAATTGCAAAGCAATTCACATTCATATTTCCTGTTTGGAATTAAAAACACTTTTAAGTCAGCAAACCAACAAGTTCAGGGTATTCTGCATGTAAAATAAGAAAACATGGGAAAATTACATATTTTATACATGGGGGGGGAGAGAGAGAGTGCATGTGTATAAAGAACAAAACCTGGAAAAATGAAACAGGACCAAGAAACCTCAGCTCCGGAAAACAGAAAGCGAACAAACAACCCCAACACCAATCGCATGCAGACTACAAAAGGGATTAATTGGAAGGCAATCCTCACAGCTCAGGAATGCAAACCAGAACTGTAGATGGACTGCTTTGTTCAAGTCCTCTTTTTTCCAACAGCCTATCTCAGCTACACACGCAACCTGCTGAGTGATTGATACTTTGCCCCCCTCCTTCATGGAAAAGAAACCCACAGAGAAAGCCTAGAGGAAATAAAACCTCTTTTGCACCATGTCTAAAATTTATATCAGGATTTTTTTTTTTTAAACTATATACAGTCAGATAACCTAATTCCATAACAGTTTAAAATACCTCTCAGAGGGTAGAAACATCGGTTTTATTTGGGTAAGAACAAGATCTTTGCAACAACACACATCGTGATATTTACTCATCTTGATAAGGTTGCCTGCAGATAAAGAATTCAAATTCTCAGGTGGATGAACTGTGAATAATCTTGAATATGGGGAAATTAAGGCAGGAAATGAGTTAGTAGCTCCAAACAATGAAGTTTATTAATAATGGAAGTTGGGGAAGGAATAAGAGTAACGGTCTCTCCCACACTTAACTGCAGAACTTCTGATCTCCAGAAATGAGAGCCCTACGCATCTGAGAGGGCTGAGTTCACAATCCCTCCTCTCCCTCTCTCTCTGTCAGCTGTTCTTGCTGGAGGAGGTAGGGAAAGTAAGATTAGAAGAGTACTAACAGGTGATTGCTGCTTTATAGTTACTACTGCACATCTCAAAGGACATGACTGAGTAAGGCTTAAGCTCTGTCTCTAGGTGGTCAATTGTATCTTCAGCTTCCTGACAGATGATTGCACGTGCACTTAGTTGGTGCCTGAAAGATAAACACAAAGTTCCAGAAGTTTATTTTTGCACCTCTTCCTGTGTCTCCAGATATCTGCATACAACCACCACCACAAGATCAGTCTCTTCCTCTTTCACCAAGGCTTGGACAAAGGGTATTTGTTACTTCCATATGTGTACTCCAGAATCAAATATTGTGTCAGCAAGGAGATGTGCAAAGAAATTCCACCACTGAACAGTTTTATCAAATATGATTTTTTAATGGAAACATACAGGACATGTTTTTTTTCCAGCAAAACAGTTTTCAAGTTACAAGACTGAAGGCACATATTTGTAAATCCATGGTGCAAAATTTGACACTCTTGTGTAGACACCAGGGAAATTTGGTCTTCCACATCCATAACCCCAGCTAACAATGCCAGTCAAAAACCATTTTCCATCTCCGTTGCTTTGACATGACAATGGTCCACCAGAATCACCCTAAAAAAGAATATATTGAGTTGTATGTGTGTACAATACAGATTATTAAAACTGGGACAAAAGTCCACAGATGTTTTGTCTTAGTAATTCTAACAGTGGTTATATTTTCCCATTCACATAGTTCGAATCATCAGATAGACAACTGGGCAAGTTTTTTTTCTTGAAGCAGATGGGATTGCACAGTTGTACCAAAGTTTGCTATTTCACAAGACAGAGTGCTAGCTCTCACTCTTTAAAGACACCAATGAAGATATTACATTTCATGGACTAGGTTTAAAATTCATAATTGGCTTTCTAGCCTCAAACTTACAGCTAACCCCAAAATCTACTACTTAATATGTGTGCTCATTTACAGGTTACACACCTAAGGACTCAAAAAAATAGTAAGCTTTTTTAAAAAAATGAATAATTAAAATACAATTACAGTATTTAATAATGATATAAATTCTTTCAAATTAAAAGTAAATGGAAACAAATTGGATCCCTCAATTGATTTGAGGTTTTTTTATAAAGAAGGAAAAACACTAAGTAAGTGTTGTCCTCTAGTGCCATAAGCCAGTACATAATGTTTAGGGGCACACAATGTCTTTGTAATTAGGGCAGTTAAAATGAAGTCTGTTATAGACTTCACAGTTTTATTCAGCATGGCATAATTCCTTAATACAGGACAATGCAAATAGTATTCTTCCTTTATATTGTATTCTTGTAGAAATATATTGGCAGATGTTCAGGAAAAAAACCCACATGCCACCATTCGAGGAAAATCTCTTGGACCAAGCCTGTACTTTCTTGTAAAATTCTGCTGTAGACACAACCTCTCTGAAACAGACAGCTAGTAGCAAATTAAACTTTACCAAAGCATTGGATGCAACAAAGGATTTCCAAAAGCAAAAGGTGAGTTGGTAAAATCTAAGTGTTTTGCAAGAGAAGTGCCTTTCTTCCAGACGTATATTTTGCTTTACTTTATAGAATCTTAGGATATGCAGGTTGGAGGGGATGTCAGGAGATGATCTAGTAATGTCACCTGCTCCTCAAAGCAGAATTATCTTGAATGCCTCAGAAAATTGTTAAAGATTTAACTTACAAGATATTTTTTTTTTTTTTTATCCTTGACAATTAAGATTTTGCATTTGGAGTCCAAGTTTCAACCTTTTTCTTTAATTTCTGGGACAAAAGAAAGGTGGAACACCAGTATTTTTCACAACACAGAAATCTTACATTTCGATCATCTCTAACAACTGCCAAATGCAGTCACACATTATTTGCCCTTACAGAAATGCAGCCAAAGGACGTGTAATTTATGATTTTTCTTGGCTATATCTTGAGTGGCCAGTCAGATAACTGCAGAAACAAATTCTCCTGTTAGTGAAAGTTATGCTTAATGTTAATGGTCTTGCTAATCTCTAAAAAGCAGCTGGTGCATTATACTCCCTCAGAAAGCCCTCAGACATTGCTTGCCCTGAGAACCATTGTGGTCTCTCTCACTTTTATGTAGACCAGTGAAAGCTAGAACAACTTGAAGATTTCAGATCTCCATCATAAAAAAAATTGTAGTTTTACTCCTATTTTAGCATTAAATTTACTACTAGTTTAGTAGTAAATATATATGGTTTATATAAGTTCTATATAATATAATATAGTATATATTACACAACATACATAAAATACAATATATGACATAAATAAATATAGTGTGTGTGTGTGTATATATTTTTACTACTATTCATTAGAAGTAAATTCTGAATTTCATGTTTATTATCTTTCAACATTGCAAGATCGGAACATCACACATTTGAAAATTTATGCCTAGTAGTCTGCATCTCATCAGATAGCCCTGGAGGGGCTGGGAAGGGGAGATCAGGAAAAGAGACAAGCTGGTTTCTCAGCTTTTTCTTCAGCTGAGGCACTCTTGTGCCAAAAATTGCCTGACTTCAGCTTCCTGTTGGGACTTGCAAATTGCCTGGCCCTTGGCCTGCAACTGAACATTAGTGGTGTTACTCATGCACATAAAAGCAGCAAAACTGAAAACACCTAGATGACAGATTTGCTAATAGAGAACTGTCACATTGCTGTTTTTCAGAACTGAAGTGTATGGACCACAAAGTGGTCTGCCAGTCAGTTCTTACACCTCATCTTGCAACAATGAAAGACAAGATAAACTCTATGTGAAGTGTGCCAGGATACATACTTTGCATCCATCTCTTTTCCCAGACATTAGTCCAGCACAAAACATCCTAGCTGTGATAATCCCATATGTGGAATGACATAACGTTTGGTCGATAATTTCTACCTCTGCTTTCTGAAGAATTGCTGAACCTTCATCATCTGGAAAATAAATTGAAAGAAGGATGATTCAACAGAGCTTAGCATTTTACTCATCTACTGAAATACAAAACAAGAAGTCTTCAGAAAATATCCACAGACACTTTTGATCTCCAAGTTATTCCAGACTCCAGACAACTAACTGCAGCAGCACAGAAATCCTCTTCTAAGTATCAGGCATTTGTGTAATGTGATTGTGGTCCTTTGGCTGCACCAAATGGCATAATCATTAGAGTTGGCCAAAAAGCTTTTTCTAATGCCTTTTGCAAAATGCCTCAAGACTTCTTAATTCGTTCTCTTTTCATTTTTAAAAGGAAACAGGATTTTACAATGGTATTCAGATCATCACAAGACAGATTTGCAATTAGGGTGGTGTCTCTGAAGATGCTGGATCTCAAATTCAAATTATAAGTCCGAGTTATGGAATACGAATTGCTCTTTTGGCAGTTTAAAGAACTCGGACATATCTCAAAATTTGGTCCTCTCCGACTGAAAGTTTTGGTAAAACACCTCTTTTCTATAAGATACATGCTTCCAGAAAAACAGAATTAAACTGAATTGTCCCCTCTTTTCAACACAACAGCTCTAATAATATCACCAGGTGATCCTCTCAAAATCTGGGTACAGCCAAAGAAACTTCACCAACATATTCAAATATGCAAGTGCTGATTTACATCATGAAACTTTGTTTCAAGATTTGATAAAGATAGTATGTAATAAAGTATACTTAAAAAAATCCTTAAAAGACTGATTTGGCAATCAAATTGTATAAACCAATGAAGGGAAAAGAGGAGAACAGGGAAAATAAAACCCTTCTTTTCATTTTTGAGGCATCACATATATCTTTCAAATAACCAGCTTTGAAATTTCACAGGTGACTAACTAGTAGGCCCAAAGAGAGACACCACACCACAGGTCCGTACCACCATCCTTTCCTGGTAAGGTGGTTGCACGTAACTCGCAACCACATATTCTCCCACAGCTGTTTATAGAGAAGCTGAATGCAATTTGGCAGGTGGCAATTCTGGCTCTGAGCATCGAGATAAAATGCTGGAGGTTAACTACCTGCCGTGGCATCACACCACGCGTTCACATCTCCTACTTTCCATGAGAGTGGCGGGGCGGCCGGGCCAGCACAGTGCCAGCAGCCCTGAGAGGGCAGGTGAGGCCGGGCCAGGGCAGCCCTGCAGGTGCAGGCAAAGCGCCTGGGCTAGACCTGTGCCAGCAGCCCTGGGGTTTGGCGCGGTGGTGGTTACACGATTTACACCGAGGGAAGCCATCATCCCTATGGTTACACTGGAACGGCTTTAGGAAAGCAACCACAAGAGGGGCAGAAGGTACCAGCATTAACACCAGGGAAGAGGCAGCTCAGGACAAGGCGGTGGGAGGGCCAGGCCTAACCCTGCCAAGAGGGCAGCCCGCCATTACAAGGGCGGCCATTTTCTCAATGGGGTGGCCATTTTGTCAAGCTGCACTCCAAGGATGGAGCTGCCACTTTATAGCCGGGGTCAGTGACACAGGGCTGTTCAGCCTGCAGAGGCTGATGGCGAGAAGAGGGAGACTTAGCAGTTTCATCCTGCTGTGGCAAGCAGCAAAGGATCCATTTAGGTGTGCTAACACACCTCCAAGAGTAACAAAGGGGAAACACAATACTGTGTTACTTCTGAGTAAGCGTAGCTCCCTGCAAGTCTTAGCTAACAACAGGAGCACACGGGACTTCCAGATCCACAGGAACAGCAGCATGAAGGTATGTGCCTGCAGGAACTACTTCCACAGGACAGTAAATTCAAAACATTATGATTTTCTGCACAACTCAGCCATGCAACAAAAGCAGGTGTCCTACGCACATACCCACAGCCGTGAAGGCTGCTGTTTGCCTGGGAGCAAAATTAGCTTGGCTGAAGGTATAAAACTTACCCACTTCCTGCTTTTGGCCCCAACCTGTTATCCAGCACTTGTCGCCACGGCGGACTTTGTGCGAAAACGGAGGCACGCAGATGGGCTGGATGATGTGGCTCATTGTGTCTGGCCATGGCTGGCTCAGCTGCAGCAGCGCAATGTCGTAGTCGTAGTTCCTGCTGTTGTAATATTCATGGACTATGATCCGTCTCACGGCAGATACAAACTTTGCGCGGCCTTGTGTTTGCATACCCAGGTGAGCGCGCCATGCTCTGGGATCAGCCAGCCTGGTTGGAAGAAAACAAACAAGCCGTGTCTTCAAAAAGTGCCCCAAAACACACCCTGACAACAGGGCAGGTGAAAGATGAGGGCACATCCCACCTCAGTGTAGTTCAGACTCTGGAAGTTAAAGGTGTTTGGGGACTCCGGTGATGTTTGGGAAGGAGTTAGGGGTAAGACTGCTTACTTGCTCCCTTGAAAGCAGTGAGCTGCAGACACAAGCCACTCTTTCGATATCACTGATGCCCCACAGTAAGCAGCTCCCACAAAATGCAGGCTGACCTGCCAGGGCCATTCACCTTCCTCAGTGTTCATACCGCCTACAATCCGAGAGATGGGATTGCTGCTCTTGCTGCTGCCACAACCTGCAAAGGATATTTCAGGTTATGATCCACATCCCCAATGATTTACTTTAATGAGAGTTCTTCCTACATGGGGCATGAAAGAATCTTGCACTTTGGAATGTTTTGAAATCTATTTCCATGCCCTGCTTTAATCAGAAAACTTCTCTATTTGGCTACTTTATTCCTGAAACATTAAAAAAAAAAAAAAAAAAAAANTGCAGAAATTGGCCTCTAAATATTTCTTGTGTCAGAAATGTGAAAGGATCCATTGGTTTAATAAGCATCAAAATGAGTACATAAAAATAGGTAATCCCTCATCTCTTTTTAATACTATCAGCCCTGAACTGAAAGGAGTCCATCAGGAAGGAATTAAGTTCAGCATCATCAGGACACTTATTTCTAGCCAAAACAGTGGGAACAATACAAGAAAAACATTTATAGTAGTGGCCACATATGTGCAATTTGGTCATTTATTGTTTCAGAAACCCGGCGATCCAATCATTAATTTGCATGGAAACAACTGAAAGTCTGAAAATGTTGTATATTACTCACAGGTGAAGAAGTCATGCCTCAGCACAAAAAGCTGTACACTATAATTTGAAGAGCAACAGAGAAAGACCCCTCTGTAGGGCCTCGTGCCCATCCCTAGTGCATGCACTTAAAGCCTGTGCTCAGGAGTTTTAGTCCCACACTCCCACACACAGGTGTTAATACTGCTGGGCACTTTCCAGCACTCAGCCAAAGAGTCAAAAGCAGCATTGATGTTTCCAAACACAAATAGGCGTATAGCCAGTCTTTTAAAATGTCCTACTGGATCCAAGGCAGGTAGTATGCCAGAAACAGCTGAGGGCCAGACAAAATACCCGAAAATATTCAGTTTAAGCAACTAATCCTAACCCCACTTTTATTGCTACTGCAGTAACAATCACTTGTTCACTTTATAGCAAAACAAACTAAAAAGCCTGTGCAGAGGTTACTTTAGGAAGATTTAAGACTAGAATCTAGCTTGATACTGTGAAGTATTGGGGTCTTCATCATCCAGAAGAGACAGAGAAGTGAAAACTTTGTGGTTTTTTATCTCATTGCAGCTGTGTCACTCCTGCAGTCCAAATACAGTCTGACTCCAACAGAAGTTCCTGACACTGCTGCAGGGAACAAAAATGCTGCCTTACCAGCTAGCCAAGTTCAGTCTGCAATTAACCCTGCTTCCCTGTTCCTTAACATAGCTACAATTAGCATTGCAGCTGACTAAGACTCCCCATAACAGTAAGCTAACTATCCCACAAGAACTTAAGAAATTTTGCAACCAGACCTGAAGTAAACTGATCGCTACCCCACTATCACTGAAAGTATGCAATAGAAAATCAATACCTACTGCATGAGTTGTACCCACTCCAAACTAGGAAGAAATAAAGGGGTTTATTGTGTAATAAGTTCAAAAAGATGAACATTTGAGAGGGACTTACTGCAGCTGCTTTCATCGCTTCCATCAATACAGTCCACAGTCCCATCACACTTTGCGTTTTGTTTCCTAATGCAAATATTATTCCTGCACTTAAATGTGTGTTTGGTGCAAGGAGTACCTGAAACAGTTGTGGGGGGAAAAAAAAAAAAGACTATTGGCTCAGCTTAACATGTGAAGACATGTCTGCACAGATAAAAGAAAATACATGTATTACTATAGAATACATGTATTAATAGATAGGAGGGAACATAGCAAAAGAACACTTTGGCTGGGATGGTTTAAACCAATCTCTAAGTTGAATAATCTCTTCAAGTAGAACTGCATCTATACTAAGGTCTACATCAAGTTGGCTGAGTCTGAGCAAAGATTTCCTCCCATCCTTTCCCATAGCACTAATGAACATGGATATAGTAGCAAAAACTTAGCTGTAGAGCAAGTGTTAGGCTCGAAAGAGAAAACATCCAGTACTCTGGAAAGAAGCCCTCCTTTATATTTCAGTATTAAATAGGAAATGAAAGATCATAGTGAAAGCAGTCTTGCTAATTGTTTTCAGTTAAACTCCAACCCCAACCTTAGCATTTTCGTATTTCCCCGTGTTTTGCAATAAATGAGGCCACTCAAACCCAATCTATTATTCTTGTCAACACACAGAAGTATCCTGGCACCATTTACACAGACTGTCTAGTCAAGCAGGTCAAAAAACATTACTTTTTCTTTAGAAAAGTTACTTGCACCACTTCCCAGTTGTGCTCCCTTTCATATGTCATGATGTCCATTTATTCTGAAAAGTCAAAGAAATGTCTGACTCAGAATTTTCATGCGTCTAATGCTGAATTTATAGCTTCTGTAGAATTTTAAACACATTAACCTTAAAACCCTGAAAACTGCTCCAGAGAAACTATCATTTTTTATAGTTATGTTACAGATGGTAAAACAGATCCAGGAAATAATTTGCACAGATTATGCTTTAAAGGGATAAAATCTGGCATTCAAGCTTTAAATCCCTAGATACCCACCCTGCACCCAGAGTACTTAATTTTTCTGCCAGTATTTTGCTGAAACAGATGTTCATGAGCTCATTAAAAAGAAACAGTTTAAAAATCAATAATGGCTTATTTATAAGCATATCAGAAAACTGAACGGAACTATATAGCCTGAGTTAAATTTGATAGTGTCTCTTAACTTTTTGAATATGGCATCCAGTATTCAAGTCAGGACTGGATAGGTGATAGAAGAGAGAAAAAATAATTAAGAGAGTAGCCTTACTGTGAGTGCAGTTCTGTTCATCTTTTCCATTCTCACAGTCATTTACTCCATTGCAGGCAAGCAGGTTGTCCTGTATTGCGAAGCTGGAGTTACAGTTCCACTCAGGGACAACTTTAAAAACATACATCAAATTAGCTACAGAAGCGTGCTTGTAATGCTAACACTACCCTTCTGACTATGCCTGGGTACCACTTTCATAGCTTCACTGAGTGGTACAGGGATGAGTATGAGTGCCCCTTTATTCATGGAGAAAATAAAGCACAAAAGAGTTTGGTGACCTATCCCAGTTCATACATTGCCCTAAGTGGAGCGGCCCAAGTTCTAACCCTCTTTCACCATGGACATTTATTATCATTCTCATCTACTCTATGCACCACAATTTGTCATTCCCCCATGAAAATAAAATAATTCATCTCAAAGTAGAACAGAACTTTATAATTACCAGCATTTATCACATTAGGAAAAACTAAAAAATAGCCTATTACAGCTATTTTTGCACATCTAATTTTTTTCCTTATGCTTTCCTTCTTCGTTCTTAGTTTTGTCCCTTGCTAATTAACTATGAATTAAGCATTCAAGAGACTGCCTGATAGTCTGGACCTGGAGATACAAAGGAAGCTGGAAACATCTTTTTTTTTCCCCCCCCAAAAAAATTTCACCTTGTTTCAATTGACTTCTAAGACTAGACAATACATCCATGGAGTTTTCCAGTCAAGATCTCTCATATGTGAATACAAACCACAAAAGAGTTCATCGCTTTCATCAAAGCAGTTGTTTATCCCATCACAGCGCTCCATCTGCTGAATACATAAGCCAGTAGAACACTTGAAATGTCCAGGTGGACATGCTGGAGGTAGAAGAGAAACAACTTAAAAGTTTCCTTTTTCCAAATATTGCCAGCTCTTTTCAGTTTACAGTCTCTAAGCTGTTCCAAGGAATGATTAAGTTGACCTAAATTTAACAGTCTGCATGCATTGCCAGCACTTAAATTGAGTTCAGATGTTGAAAAATGTGATTTACAAAAGAAGAAAAAACAGCCCTAAAGTTCCAGTTCAGCTGTTACTGCAATATGTACTGCAGGCTCTACACTAGGACTGGACCAAATCAGCCAGTGTTTTATGGTACAACACAAGAGAGCTTAGAACACCATCTTCTTTTAAAGGACCGTCTCACTTTCAATAACCAAAATTTGCAGCACTTTGGAACTTCAGTTAGTAACCTGTATTGAGGTGACTTATGAATTACATAAATTCTTGCCTTTTAAAATAAAATCATGAAGTTACCGTCTTTTTACAGACTCCACATATATGCAATGCATAAAATTGCTCTAATATGACAAGTAACTACGACGAGAAACCATTGCTTCTCTACTACTTTAAGAACATGAATATAGAAGATTAATGCAGGGGGAAAAGTATCAGTAAATAGTTGCCTGTTTCAGGACTTGAAAAATCTCACAGTTGGTAGACTTACCAACTTTTTGAGATGTTTTTCAGCTCAGATCTCTACTCGCACACAAAGTATTTAGATTGATGGAAACACTGGAATAAGCAGCTAGTTATTTGGTACTCTCTGTTCATTACCTGGAAGCCTTTGTAGTCATAGAAACATTGCAAACAAAACCCGGAGGATGAAAACAAACCTGAACAGCAGACTTCAATTGACCGCACCGTGGCGATAGCCACGTAGGGAGCTTTAAGGACCGTGCAGAAGACAGCAGACTGTGTGTGTACAGGAAACCAGAGCATGGTGCACATGCCCACAAACCTTAGCTGCACAGCCTTGATGAGCTAGAAAAGGCTCTTAGTTTGCTAGTAACCTGCCTTAGTAAGATTAGAAAAGAAAATAAACAGAAACCCAACAGATAATTTCCTGCGTAAACCTAATGAATTCCTACTGGACATGAAAAATGCTGCTTCGCAGGTCTAAAATGCAAAGACGAGTTGAACAACATAAAATCCCTCTTACGCTCGCTGATGTTATAGCTGCCATACTCCACCAGAAGTGGCTTCTCTGACACCTTTGAACTGCACTGAAGCTCGATGTTGACAGCAGAACTTGCAATGTGGAAGACCGTTTGGTGATCGACATAGTAACCGCAGTACCTAAAATTGTTCAATAGAGTTCTAGATCAGCCTTCACATCAAAATTGCCTTACATAAAATTTAAACATCACTGAAATTCAGCAATACAGTCAGCTGCCATACTTTATTTAAGAACCAATATCTGAGCCAGTACCCAAATTCCCCAAAATGCTGGTCATAATCCTTCATGACCACACACACACAAGCAGAATGTTTTGCCAGAAAGTCTAGAGCAACAGAGATTTAATGAAGAAATTTATCAAGACAAACATGGGTACTTTTGTCACCACTTCCGAGACCTGCTTTCAAAAGATTTGGATTTTGGGGAAGTAAGTTTGGTGGGAGGCAAAATGTCAGCAGAGCAGAGAGCAAATTTAGCTGCTCTGATTTTGAGGATTGCCCCTAAAGAAGAGGGCACAAGACATTGGGACAAAATTGGTCCAACTACTTTGGAGGTAGAGTGGAATAGATTTAGTGAAACTGAAAATATTTCTAAGTGGTCACCCAGCCTTCATCCACCATTAACATTCTGGAATTTTGCCTTTGAAAGTCATGTTTTCAAATAACTAGTCTAGATGGAAAAAAATCCCTTGGGTGTGCATCTACTTTAAGCTGCCATTTTGGCAAAGAGCTTCCTTGGACTTCTGCCTAGGTTCCACTTAACTCAGAGAAACCTAAATGCTCCCTGATGCCAGCAAACATTTAAGGCATCCATTGCTAATGCATTTCCATTGCCCCTTTCATCAAAGATGCCAGAGGTGATGTAACTGGCATCTAGAGGTTACTCTAGCTGGAAAAAAAATAACAAAAGAAAGAAACAAAAAACAAACCTCCCCAACCCCCCCCAAAAAACCCCAAAATACTCTTTAACAGGAAAATGTTGCTGGACAGTGCTTTAAAAATTGGAGAGTTTTAAATGTAGTAAAACAGTGAACATTGACAGTACAGGTTGTTCCAGAAGTAGAAATAAGGACCCTCTCCTCTGCTCCACTAAAGCACCCTAAAAATGCAGCAATATTGAGAAAAAACATCTGGCTTTAAGACCCCTATCAAGAAAAGTACTTATCAGTCTAAATAGATTTAAGAGGAGAAGCAGCTGTATTGATTCTTAGCACGCTTGGCATACACTCGCTTGACAGGAGTGTGAAGTCAGACACTGTAGTTAGAGTTGAACTCTAAGAACATGGAAATGGATTATTGTATTGTTAAACTAATGGACTATTATCCAGAGGTAAATATTTCCCTTGTTTATTTTGGCAACACCAAGCATTACACCAGGACTGCTCTTCATGTCAATGAATGCAGGGAAATTGTGCAGTGATTTTCATGTAGGTAGATGTTGCCTGGTGTCCTGTGCACCCCACTGAAGAATGCAATATGGAATGGCCATGTTCATTCATGTGTTTCCATATGTGCATTTTTTCACCTTATGAAAATGAAATATCCTTTTAATAGATCTAGGAGATTCTGTTCCAGCAATGTGAAAAATAAATGAACAAACCAACTAAAAAAATAGATTCCTCTTATACATCCTGAAAACAGATGCAAAGAAGAGAGTTAATTTAATAGCTTTCTACTATAGCAAAGTTAATTAGAAAGAAAAAAAAAAAACAAACACAAACCAGCAAAAATAAAGATATCTATTAGGGCTAAGAGTGAAGACTTCCTGCTACAGGAAGTCTTATTCTCACTCATTTTAGTGTGTCTGTCATCAATGTTCCCAACCTAAAACATCCTGCCAAAGTGCATAGCAAAATGGCACCCAATCATCTGATTCCCCTCAATTAGCCCACAGACATTTTCTACATTTCTCCTTCTGTCAGTGACTTAGACAACTTCCCTCCAACAAACCTTAGCACCACTGAAAAAAAAAAAGTTGCAGGCTTCATTGACCACTTCTCAGCCACATAAAACAACCTCATCTCACCAGAACTAGAGGAAGCTCCTGCCCATCTGTGGAAGAGCTGGGACACCTACACCAAGAAAGCTATCACCTATACACAGTGAGAAATGCCATATGCTCATGGGATTTGTAAAACAGAGCTAAAGATCTTTGGGAGCCTTCTAGTGGTGTTTTACTAGCCACTTCTCCAGCTCCAGGGCAAATGGAGGTTGCAAGGCACCATCTGTAACTCTGTGCCATTGCTACAGAGAAAAACTAATTAAGCAGATCCTGTCCCATATGTTGAAGCAGGGAGTGGGACACCTTTTCAGGTGATGAGTAGATATGCGCATCCTGTAGCAGAGACAATGGGATGTTGCACCGACAAATTTAAGAAAAATAAAACACCGGCAACTTCTGTTCACATAAACCTCTAACGGTCTGCTCACAGAGACTTGTCAATATTTCTGCCTATGAGAATTTCAGCAAAAGCGGTTCATCAGCTGTAACTTCTCTGACTAGGCAGAGGAACGTTTGTACGTCCACTGAAAGAAAGATGAGGAAGAACTGCATGGTTGCGTTCAGCGGCTCTGGTTAGATAAAGTTGTCCCTAGAGGTATGAAGGAACCTTATCTGCACCATCTTCCTGGCAGCAGTCTTTATTTACCAAGATCTGTCTCCTGAAGTTTCTTAACCCTTTTTACCTAAGACAGCAAAATATGCATGTTATAAGCTGCAATTATATGAAGCTGAATAGGTGGGGTGTCATCTCCCCTTCTCCCCCTACTATTTCATTAACCATTAAAAATGGGAGGGGAATCAAATATCAAAATGTTTCTTGCTTTAAATCATATTTTTTCCTATGGAAAGTAGACATAGAACAGAAGATCATAGAGGTTCAAAAGCCTTATTTTGAGCAAAAAAGACACTTTCAAAGGAAAGCTTGTCTTCGTCTGTTTATATTATCCACAACTTGCAACAGAAATCAGGAGTATGTGTTCTTGTGCAGTACTTCAAAAGTAGCCTCGAGTGCATTTCTAAGGGTCATACTCTGACATTTGATCCTGTGGAATGCATAATTGGTAGGCTTATTTAAAAGCTACTCTTTCATAGACAGTATCCTTACAATATGAACCCATCATCTTTTTTTTCCTCCAGATTTTGTCTTTATTTGATCCATATCTCAGCCACCCCTAATATCTCAAATCTTTCCGATTGTGTCATAAAAAGAACACTAAAAAAACCCACAAACACACCAAACGTTGTCTGTTTTGACTAGTGTTTTCATGTGCCCATCTAGTCGAGCAACCAATTCCAATTAAGGCACAATTTTAGGAGCTTCAGACAAATATTCTATAGAGAATTTTCTCTATGTAAGTACAACATGGTATCAAAGAATAATGAAATTTTTTTCTCCTCTTTGCAATTCTTTCAGTTACACTATTAAAGGCCTGACTGACTTTGCTTAGTTTCAGAAGTGAGTTCAGAAATTCAGTTTTAAGTCTGATTTTACTGAGGTTTCCATTTGAACAAAGTTTAAAAAAAAAAAAAAATCCAACATCCTAAATCTAACCTTGCCTCATCATGCACTGATTGAAAGATGACTTAAAAAAAATGAGAAAAAAATGGGTGGAATATGCGTATGGTAAAGAAGCAGTACTTAAAAAAAAAAAAAAGTAGCAATATTTTAATAAAAAACACTGCAAAAATACAGTGTACCTTGGCAGCCAATCTGTGCAGTTTCTCTTTCAAGAGCCAGTGACCAGAACGCAGAAGCAGTTATTTTTCTGTTCCAAATAATCTCATTGTAATAGCTTTCACTGAGAAGTTAATTAGGTTTGGTGTCTTCATGAGCAATCATAGAATTAAGTTACACTTAAAAGGGTTTTTACAGACTTTGTTCAGCAATCCAGAAACCCCAGAATTATTTCAGGGTTCACAGGACATCCATCTTCATCCATTCTTTCCATTTCTTTCTCTTCAAAGAGTACCAAGGGACCTTATTTTGAGCTTTCCGGTACTTTCTGATAGAATTTGTATATATAAAATAAAACATACATACATATATATGCGCGTGTGTGTTTCATGAAGATTCAGTTACATCATCAGCCAAAGTGAAAGAAGGATGGTAAGAGACACCAGTGAGGGTATGTCTGTCTTTGTGGAAACTCTCCGACTGATCTGCATTAGTGATGGGAAGGTTTATTTTGGTAATGTTATAGTTTAATAACTGTTGCAGAAGTACTTACATGTGTTCGTTAATTTTCCACCATCCTCGCTCACAGCCTTTAATATTCTTCTCACTGATGGTATAGTTATGAAACTTCAGCGCTATACCAAGGCTCTTCCGTGGAGTCTGTTGTGAGCGAGAAAGACAGTGCAGGCAGTCTTCTTTTTCCTTTTGTGTACGCAGTACACGAAAGTCTTTAGACTTATCTCAGCAATTCCAGCGCTTGGCAACGCCGCGCTCTGGGAGCTGTGCTGGCTGCGCCAGCTCAACGGCCAGCACTTGAGAAACCTGCCAGCTATTCAGTCTGGAGTAAAAGCAAAGGCTGGCAAAGCCCCACCACAGCTGCAGGCTTTCTCCCCCTCTAGCCAACACTCCTTTCATCTTCAAAAGGCCACTGGCCATAGATAGAAAGCAGCTTTTGTATCCAGATCAAAGCACTCAAACACATCCAGATTCACTTGCGTAGGGACGCGCAGCCCCAGTGGATTGTTAGCTAAGATACTGCACTGAATACCTGCGTCACCTTTGTAATGCTAGGAGTTATTTCTACCACAATATTGTAGTCTTCTGCTAGCACCCACTCAGCCAAGCATTCTTTAGCATTTTGCAAAGGATTTTTAAGCCCAGAAGTATCACGAGGGTTCATAATTAATTAGAATTTCCTCTATTAAAAGGAACAGAATCTTTTTGCAAGACAAGGCAATGCTCTTTTAAAAAAAGGGCTGGTTCAGGACAAGAATCCAGAAATGAAGATATTTCTCCTTCTCTCACAGAAAACATGGGACACGAGGTAAGTTTCAACACCGATCTGCTGGGAAATTAAACTGGTTTCAGAAATAAGTCTTGGGGGTTGCCCATGTTAAGTGTCCAGAAACTTTTCCCTCAGAAGTCCAGGATGAATTGAAGACCTGAAGTTTAGTAAAAAAGTAATCACCTTAGATTTTTAGAAGAGAAAGAGGCTGTAGGTCATGTCTAGCTGGACACCATGCAGACTGGTGTGATTCAACATGGGCAACCACTAGCTTAACCAGACATGAGTAGGATAAGCAGAAAGATGGGTAACCAGTGGACTGCAATGTATCCATTGTCAGATTCTTTAGAGGGGAAAACACTAAGGGCAAACCATAAGCCAAAGATCATATTTTAGCAGCATCAATAGGGAAATACTAATGTCATCAGACAAGGCATGACAAAAGTATTTTAAACAGGTGAAACTTTTCAGTCATTTGCTTTCAGGAAAGTACCTGAAAAGATGCAGAAAAAGGATACCAAGAAAAAAACAGTCTATGGGATTGTGCTGATAGGACAGAACATCTTGGGAGACAAAAATTCAATTTATTAAGCATAACAAAATAGACTGGGAAGAGATATCAAAGAAGCAGCAGTAATAATTAGGTTAGAGGGCTCTTGTACATACTTTTTTTCCAAATTTTTGGGGGTAGGAAGAGGGGAATTAACACCAGTAAAGTCTTATGTTCTCTGCCGTGAAGCAATTCTGGAGGCTAAACGTCAAAACTTATCTCAGCTCTTCAGCGTTATAACAGGACAGCCTAGGAACTGTGCTCTCTTTCTTAAGAATAAGTGCACAGAAAAAAAAAAAAACAACAAAACCCAACACAAAAAACCTGAGCACAGCCAGCTAGCTATTCAGCTATGTCATTTCTGTAAACTACATCTGTAAGGATGCAGGTTAGTCCCTACGCAACTGTTTCTGCTATACTTACAGGTTCTGTGTGCCCAAAACATGCAACAGTGCCTAAGAGAGAAAGAGACCTGTTACCTGGAAGTTCCACACACAAAGACATTTTGGAGGATAATGGCTTGGGTAATAGGGACTTGTGATTCTCCCTTCATAGCCAATTTTCTCTTTTGTCACTATTGCTTTTCCACACCCTAGGAAAAAAAAAAAAAAAAAAAGGAAAGGTTGGTAAACCTTAATATATTTCCAGCAAAGCTATTCGGTGGGCTAAGCATCCAAATTTATTAGAATTCTGCTGCAAAACAGGGCAGCTTAGGAATTACATTTATGTGGGCTCAAGCTGTAAAAAGATACCCTTCCCAATGATGCAGGTAGACAGACAAGGGATGTAAAAATCTAGGAATACTTGCTGGGCTCTGCAGGACCAGGATAAAACATTGTGAGGTTCTATATCGTTTATTTCACTGAAGGCAGTTCTGCAAACAAGTCTCAGTGAACAGCGTTGCACGTCAATACATCCACACTGCAGTTGTACCTGAGGATCTCTAGTCTTAAAATGCAGCCAGTTAGTGGAGAAATGGACAATGTGCTAATCTCATCAGCCTCCTGGAAGCCAACATTTCCTCTTATGACTGCTCAATGGATTTAGAGAATTCATTAAAATCAAAACATACACACACAGAAACCAACAAAGAAAACCCAGCTCTGAATTTAAACTAACCAACCAAACAAAAATAACAGCCCTGAATTGAAAGTTACTTATGATGGAGAATTTATCACATGCTTTTATGATACTATTTTAATGCTTAACTACTCTCAACATGGAAATTACGCAGCATCTTTTTGAGCAGCTTGAATTTCCTTGCATTGGACTGTTTTAAATTTTTCTCCTTGTGCTACTAGCATGATGCTCCTTGTACTATTTGTGATTATTATCTAACCACTTCTTAAAGCTTAAAGCAATAAAAAGCAGATCTTGAAGCACAAACATAACTGATTCCTTTGTGTTAATGAGGAGACAGGGACCGATAGAAAACACAGACAAAGCAACTGAAGTTTTGTTTTCTGAAAGTAGTTTTTAGTGCTGAACTTCTTCCACCTTTAACATCATCACCCGAGTCCCAAACCAGGAGAGAGGCCAGAGCAGTGCTACACCTGGAATAACAACTCCATCTACTGGCACATTACAGTCCTGACCAACTGAATACAGTCAGTGCTAGTTTCAGCCTTCTCCCTTCATATTTCGCTTAAGGACAGCTACTCTGCACAGATTAAATTAATCAAGAGGAAGGCAGACACTCAGTAATACAGAGGACATGAAGGAGAGAGGCAGGCACGTAGAAAAAAAAACCTGAGATACAGGAGTCATTTATCCATAACCAGGAACATGACAGCCACTTTGAGATCTTAGACAGAAACAATACAATAAACACATTTCCAAACACATGACAAACCTACTTTCTTGTGTAATGACCTCAAAATAGCCATGGAATTCCTTCTGTTCCTTAATTTTTGCTGCCTTAAACATTACCAGCATGAGATTATTTGTGGACACAAGTGACACCAAGGAATCGACTGGTTCACAAGCACTAAGGAGGAAGAAAGGAGAGTACATATGTAAGCAATCGGTAAAAAACAAACAAACAAAACAAAACCCCAACACATTGCTCTCACTCAACGCATACATTTTCCACTGGTGCAGAGCTTACCTACTTCAGAGCTTAGTAAAAACTCCATGCTCTTGTACACAAAAGTACCTGTTACAAGGCCAGTTAGAAACTCAGTATTGGAAAGTCACTTGTTACAAAAAAAAAAAAAAAANTTGCAAACATGAAAAGGTAGATGGAATGGTTAGCTCTAGGAGATAATACTGACTTTCAGCCTTCACTCCAAGCAAAAATGAACGAAGCCAATAGTAAAGAAAGTCTTGCAGAAAGAGAAAATTTATTTTATTAGACCAACAGATTTAGCTTGGGTTTGGGGGGTGGGAAAGACAAGCAAGTTATCCTTCAAGTCAGAAATGAAGAACCTGAGCCAATCAACTAGTCTCATAAAAAAAAAAATAAAATGTTACTTTCCATATGCATTACCTAGCAGATATCCTCAGACCTCTACAAATACTAACAAGTAAGCGAACACCATCTGCTGTTTTATAGACAAGTCAGTGAGTGATTCAGATTACTAGAGGGGAGCTATTGAAGAGGACTGAAAAGCCAGTGCTCTTTTTTGAGGCTTATACACACACCAACAGGCCAGAGAAAAGGATTTCAGGAGTCAAAACATCGAATTCTTTGTCTACTTGATGGAGGTGATGTCTTTACCTTTTGGTATGACAGGCCCCTGTGGAACTAGTTACCAGGAATTCCAAACAAAAAAAATCCCCAAACAAGCCTACTGGATCATTAAAGAGAGAAAAAAATATTTTTGAAAAAAATATTTCTAAAAAAATTAAGAAAAAAACCATTAGTCTGCATCCCTCTATGCATCAGAGCTTCAACTCTGGATTTTAATAACCCTTTAAACTACTCAAATAGAGCATCTTAAAAAAGAACTAAACGGGTAAGTGGCGGTAAGTATCCAAAGAATCGGGAAACTTAGTTTTAGAACTACAGTCTTCATATGAAGAGTACTAATCTTCATATGGAAGAAGAGTTTGCTTAGGGGAGGAAATTTTGACATGCTCTTTTAGTTAGTATCTGTTTCCTGATAAGAAACAGAAAATTCCGCCCAGTAATGTGTGAACTTCTCATAGTTCCACATCTAGGTGAAGATGCTCTCCAACTGAAGAATAAAGAAAGATTTAAAGAATATTTAACTGTTTCTTTTATTAGCAAGAGCAACTTTTCCACTTTTGTGTAAAAACCAAAAATTAATAAATTTGCCAAGTGTTGTGTGCATAACACATGAAGATCAGAGTATTTTTAACAAATCAAACCAAAACCCACCAAACACGCAGTCGACAAATCTACAGAAAAAACAGTTGCCAAATGATTGTCAATGAATTTTCAATGAAAATTTATACTCACCGGTACAACACCTTATGTTTGATTGGCATCAGAGAATCATAAATGGTTAGCGAGTCAGTGATGCAGTTATCTGCTTCAATCTGAAGGGATACTATTGAAAGCCGAATAAGATGGCCCACTGATGCAATCAGCTTAAAATAGCAGATCGTTCCCCCTGAGGTGGCATGGATATCCAGAGGAAAGTGCTCATGTAGGCGATCAGCATACAGATCATACATACAATCTGTTCCTGTGGAAATGTCACATTTTCAACACTGGACACTCATTACAAAAGTGTTAAATCCTCATGGAGTACAAACCAAAAAAATCCTAAAACCAATTTTAAACTAAAGCAACATATGAAAGCATAGCTAAACATGAAAACAAAGTAGTCTATGCCACTCTTTGCTTGCATCTTAGTTACAAGTCTGTGGTCAAGGAAAAGTCCATTCACAAAACTACAGATCATGGCAAACACTGCTGTAAATAAGTCCTTGTAGAGTATTTGCACAAAAGCACAGTCATTTTGTACAACAGGTATTCGCAGTTAACAAAGGCCTGTGGAGCTCCCACGGGATCGAATAATTGTTCACTGGGAAACGTTCACCAAGGCAGAAATCAGCTGATGCTAGGATATTTATAATAAATAAAATAAAACAAAATAAAAATCAAGCTACATTTTTGTATTAATCTGGGTTTTTTAGATTATTGTTCAAACATCAGGCTTCTCAATGTTTTATTGTGAAATGAGCTGTAAGTGCTACCACTAAATTCAGATTCACCATTTCATTCAGGTTAGAAGGGACGCTAGGACCTTGTTCTATATCCTGATCAAAACAGAGTCAAAATTAATTCAGACCAGGAGTTCATCCTGTCAAGTCTTGAAAACATTTGCAGCATTAGAAGTCACTGTTAGGAATGGAAGTACCACAAAATGCAAACGATACAGCCTAGCCTACAAAACACCTTTATTAAAAAAAAAAAAAAAAAAAAAAGTGGCAAAAAAATACTGTGTCATAATTTAGATAAGAATCATCAGAAACTTACCCTAATTACATCCAATTTTCCAATTAAGCCAAAACAATTATTGCTTTCAATTCGAACCCATTGACGTCTTTATTTCAATTCAATATTGGAGCTCCCATTCAGCAAAAAGCTTAGGGATTTTTTTGTTTGGTCATATCTAAAATTCTTAACATAGCTTTTTGAAAGGTGTGAAGGAGGAAAATGCAAATTAAAAATGCAAAAAAATCTTTGCATTAATTTCTGCCTCTTAAAAAGACAAGTCTCTGAAATAGTTACTATCATGGAACTCCAATTAGAGCACTGTGAAAGTCCACTATCGATTGTTGACTCAAATTAAATGTTGGCCTTTTAACCAGCAGCGAATCAAGGCAGGAAGTGGCAGGCTTTGTCTGACTTCCACTTCTAATTTGCAGTCTTGAAAGTAATGCTATGAATGTTCATGAACAATCTGTAAGGGTCACATACCATTCAACTGACTTACAGTTATAACTATTTAAAACTTTGGTTGAGCCATTGTTCTTCCTTCTTCCTTCTTGTTCTTATCTCCTCCTGATAACATTCCTTTTATAATATCTATTTGTGCTTATTTACTCACCCTTAACAAAGCCAGCTTTGATCATAATCTTTAGAATTATGGGACTACTATTATTTCTACTAAATAGTTAATAATGTGACTAGCTCATTGCTGGTGTGGAGCACGGTGCAGAGAATTCAGAGCTAGCTCTGAAAGTAGAAGTAATGCAAGCATATCAGCTTGAAACCAAAGCTGGATACAGTTTTTACCCAAACAGAGCCTGCATAGCCAGATCCTATGGCAACGCAAGTCACTCACATCAGGTGAATCTCTACAAGTCCCTTCTCCAACCCATTTTTCAATAAATCTGCAGTCCAGTGCTGTGCCTGAAATAATTACTAGGTGCATCTTCATGCCCAAGTAACTCCATTGCCCTCAAAATACAAACAGGCAATGCACCTTCTTTGTACACTGCTGTATTAACACTTTCACCTCTGCACCATATTAAGCAGACACACTCAAGGTACCGGAACAAATTAAATTGCACCAGCATAAGACTTCTCAACTCCTGTGGCAATCCATGTTTTTGTTCACCTGCAACTTGCATACCAATGCTGCACATCTCGTATGCACCAGTTGCCACCTGTGGTTGGCTACACTAAGTCTCAGAGACGTCTAGAATATGTCAGGTCATCCTTCTCCCTTTGTGTGAAAGACACCATATAAATCCTAAAAAAAAGCCTTATCATCAATATTTGTGTTGCACTCTTCTTATTTTCTTCTCTTTTAGGGACTGCACTCTGGAATAAATTGAAACACAAGATCTGACTGTACTTATTCCTCTGCCCTGGGACACTGAACTGGGAGATGTAATTGCTATGCAAGTAAGCACCAATACACAAAATTCTTTTGTATAATTAACATACATGTAAGGAGATGTGACAAAGGCCAATATTGCTATGCTTTGCAGCTTAAGTCAGGAGAGGTTTTGAGCAAATGAGTGCTGTAGCATTCAATTGACTTGAATTTTGAGAAATTACGGATTGATATCAATCTAAGCATTGCAAACCATGGCCCAGAGTCTGTGACCCAAAGTCCACCTGTGGGCAGCAGTACTAGGAGACCTTCTACTCTAGGAATTCTGAAAAAGTAGGCAAGCTAAAACCTTGCAAGATCACAGAAAAAAATGTAATTGTTGAAATAGTACAAGTTAATGTCTCAGAAAAGACAAATACAGATGTGGAAAGGTATAAAGCCCTTAAAAAATCAAAAGGGTACAACTTCATGAGATGAAAAGTAAGCCTGCGTGAAGGAACAAGGGAGGCCAACACATCCCTACCTGATTGACAGCTACTGGACCAAGAGACTTATGAGACATCTGCATCAAAGGTGATCAGCGTACTATTTCTTAGCCTAGTAGCACATTTTTTCTAGGTACCTACTCCACATACTAGTAAACATCGATGCACTGTACTTTTAAACTGCCTGTAAAGTCTCTGCACACTGCCAGAGAACCCTGCTGGGAGGTTTAAAGATTAAACTAAGCACTTATAAAAGTGGTGTCTCACATAAACCTGGCAAAACTGAACTGCTTAAACTAGTTGCTGTTAGGGAATTCATTCAAAAGAAAAACTCATTATTAACCTTGAAGAAAAGGAGAATAAAGGATGAACAAAAACATTGCTATTGTTTATTTCAAAAGCCAAGAAATAGATTTAAATTCAGTACTGCCCGCTTTGGAAAAACTAAATCTTCTTGTCAACAGAGTGAATAGCAAACAACTAACTGAGTGAGTTTACTGCCTACCATGCCACCAGATACATTTGAAAAATTTACCAGTCAGACTAAAGGCAGGTAGTTTCTATATTTGTCACATGCAAGACTCTTGGTCACTCTTATAGCAACTCAGGACATAAATGCCAAGGCTGAATTTAACCCTCTTAAATTAATGCTGAACAGTATCTTTGCATCTCAGACATGAGCTAAAAGCTTTTTCTCCACCTCTCCTCTGCCAGGAAACTTCCAAAATGGTAAATTACCTGTTCCCGTTGTTGACCAATAATCTGACCGAAGACCTGCTGCACAGAAACAGAGTTGTGTGAGTCTTCTCATTTGCACAAAAATCCAAAAGTCAGGGTTTAATTCAATCACACTTCTTTAATCACAACACTAAACTCACAGGACAAAAGAGCTACCTCAACAAAGGAGCCTACCCAAGCTCCCTTCAGTTCTGCAAATTCTGCAAGCAGCTTTGGAGGTGTCATGTCCCCAGGCATCTTAGTGCCTGGGGCAACAAGACACTCCATGTCAATTAAGCAGTAAAGTTTAATTGAAGGCCTGAGACAGAGGTACCCAGGAGGCCATTTTCTCACCCCTGGGCACAGTCATTTTCAGCTTTCTGTTGGACAGAATTGTAGAATGGAGTTTGTTCTGTCCTTTCTTCATAGAGCTGAAAATCATACAACATTTTGTAGCTAGTTATATTAAACAGATACTTGAACCCTACACTGCTAATTTCTTCCCCAGACAGGAATGACACAGGAGTTGTTTAACAAATGGATAGCTTTATAATCTGTTTCTTAATCTTTAATAAAGGGGTGACAAGAATCTCATTTTCAATGGAGGGGCCAAAGTTTAATCCATGTGGAAACCTTAACACTTCACCTTTTTATGCTTTTAAAGGCACAGGCTAACTCAAAGCTGAGCTGGCTACAAGGTGTCACACTCAGCTCCTGAATTTGAACATAAGTACTCCAAATAATGAAAGATTTGCAATCAGTGTTCACAAGGATACTTTGTACCTTGATTTGACCTCAAATCTGGTTTTGATTTTCATTTGTTTTTTTTTTTCCCCCGTGTAATAATTTTAGTATTAGAAGATAAAGATGCTGGATAAAGATTTTGGTTTATTTATAGAATTTTCCACTCGAAGATAAAAATGTTTGCTTAATGAAGCGTTTCCTCAAGGATATGGATATGTACTAATACTAACCACTGAGTACAATGGAGTCCATGTCTACCGCAAGGCCCTGAAGACTTCCCACCGAGGTCCGGTTAATGATACTTGTCTGAATGGAATCCTTTAAAATGGCAGCCACACAATCCTCACACAGCACTTGGCCTTTTGCCTGTGGTACCACAAATACGATCCAGAAATGAATAAGGAGGCCTCCCTTGTTGTTGTTACTGAAATAAAAAGGTCCTACAGATTACCATCATGTTGAAAGTTTTCTGAAGACTTGACTCTCAACACAAGCTTCTGAAGTACAAATTTAGAAGAGTATGGCTTATTTCCATCTTGCCTTGTTGCTTTGATATATTGAATGTATTTTGTCTCCTAAAAATAAATTAAAAAAAGAAGCCCAAAAAGCCAATATGCACTCCTCACACCCAGTTAGGGATCTTCACTAGGCTGACATCCAACTTCCTGAGGGCTCCTGACTTTTGAGATCTATGGAATCATCATATCTGTTTGAATGAGAACTGGATTATCTCCTAAAGATCATTGGATTGGAATAACTAATCCTCTAGCATTAATTGCATACATAATACTAGACTAAATGTATTTTATTGCAGTATAGGAATTTTCCCCTTCTTCTGTCAGTAGAAAACAGTTTTATACCAATAACATTACTTATAAAATATGTGCAACTTGGTCAATAATAGAGTTGTGCTCTAACAGCCTGTCTAAGTGGTTAAACTTCTGTGTGAGCTATCAGTCAAAGCATCACCAAATCTCTTTAGGGACATTATTTCTGTTTACCTTAGATTATACTCCTGGCAGAGAAGGAACTGCTTATATGGCTTAAGTTCGCCCTAACTTTTGTGCAAAGAATTAGTACAGGTTATAAACATATTTTGCTATTGGTACAAGTGCATAGCAAAGAGATTAAATCATAACCAACGACAATAGGTTTCTCTTGTGGACTCATTACATTATACACTACCCAGAAGAAATACAATTACATAAACACAGTTTTACCTGACTTCTGAAACTGTGGACTGCTTATAAAATTTGGAGAAAGAGGAGGTTGTGTAGACCAAGTTCATCTGAAAGAGAAAGTATTAAACCAATGAAGATTTAGTATTTCTGAAAATCAACCATACCTAGAGATGTTATACTACGTTTAGGCTTTCCTAGGAACATCCTAATTTCCACCGAGAATATGCAATCTGCACATATTTCCAGGCATATAGCAATGAAGCTAGGCAGACCAGCAGACATGAACAGACCAGCTCTGCAATGCACCCATAACAAGTCCAATATTCTCAGCAAACATCAAATCTTCTGCCCATGGCCAGCTGATGTGTACAGCAATGCTTTTTCCAAACAAAAGAGTGCTGAAAAGAGTGGGATTTGCTGTGCAAAGAATGTTCAAACACAGAGGGCTTTCCTATCCTGATGCTGAAACTTAGGGCCAGTCTTCAGGAAACAAGCACATGCTCATAACATTTTGTGTGTTGGTACTAAGGTGTAGTTAGCAGCACATGTCAGAGCTTTTTCCACAGAATCACAGAAAGACTGAGATTGGAAGGGGCCTCTGAAAAGGCTCTAGTCCAACCCCTCCACTCAAAGCAGGATCACCTACACCAGGTTGTTCAGGGCCACATCCAGTTGAATATCTCCAAGAATGGAGACTCCACAACCTCTCTGGACAACCTGCTTGAGTGTTTGATCACCTTCACAGTTAAACAGGTTTTTCTAATGTGGAATTTTCTGGCATTTCAATTCAGATTGTGTCTATTTTCTTCACTAACAGGTTAGTATTAACATATTTCTTTCCAATATACAGCGGAGAAGAAAAAACTCCGCTCATTTCATGCCGAGGGACTGCCTTTGGGGAAAGCCAGCTCTCAATTCCACTGGTTCTTAGTATGTGTGTGATGATACCAGTGTGACGATAACCTTCATTCCTCTTGTTCAGAGAGGCACACTTCTAAAGCCACAAGGTGGCATGTACCTCAAGCTGTTCAGACCTCATCCTGCTGCTTAATGGTTAAAAGTAATGCCCAAGGGACTGTACCATGGATTATTTTGAAGCAAAGGCTGTAAAAATCACGCTAATATTAGTCCCTAACATTTAGTGTTTGACACAGGAAGTTTGAACAATTATTTTAAGGGCCTAAATAAAATGTGTGGAGCTCAGTCTTTCTCCAGAGTAGGCTACAAGGCATTTTTATATATTACTGTTACTATCAAAGGGGAAATGCGTCAATCTAGATAAATTCTTCCACTACCACTCTGGAGGTCTCTAGGCCACCAGCTATGAACAAAAGGGTTTCAAGGAGAAAAAACAAACAAAAAACCAAATCCCCCACATCCCTACTAGCAATTTCAGTCAACAGCCATGTCACCAAGAAGTGCAGTTTCAGCAACATAAAATCCGTTTGTGAGTTCAGACAAAGTTTACAGACAAAAAAACAATTTCCAAGTTACGTTCAAGTAGAAGGTGGTGACACTGGCAGTTCACACCTGCTGTCTGTCACCTGTCCCCAATATATGTGACAACTGCCGGATGCTCTGGGACAACAGCAAGACACAGGGCTCACAGCAGGTCAGATCTGCTCCATGGAGAGTGGGGAAAGGACACTTTTTGTACTCGTTATCTGTCACCCCTGCCTGAGAGCACTTCAGTTGTTAACGTGCAGGACTAGGAAAACTAGACTATCTGCTTTCAAGTCTTTTGTGATACAGCTTTTAGAGGGGGGTAAAAAAAAAGATAGAGCTGGAAAACAGGAACATGAGTTCTTATTATAAGATGAAAAGAAAATTTAGCAATTATTCAAAAATCCCTTCGTTCTATCTGACATTTGATTTTTTTTTTGTTTGTTTAGCAGTTTTCTTCCTATTGCTTGAATCCTTATGCAGACGGCACTGCATTTCCTGGCGTTAATCTCTTTTTACTCCCAACATCAAAAGTCTTTAAAGACAAATTTGCTCTTAAGCAAGGTTCCCACCTGTCTCTTCCTACTCTAGAGAAGCCTTAACTGCCTACAACAGAGTGCTATTTCTGCTTTGACTGATGCAAGGTGTTTGAGAAGAATAATGGTCTTTAGAATACCTGGCATCAGAAGGAAATGTAAATGTAAATATGTTTGAGAGCTCTAGGGTAATTATAGATGCTCTAAGGCAGCAGACTGGCAGCAGATACCAATTTAAATGCAAAAGACTTCATTGATGTAATGTCTCAAAAGTGGCAATTAAGTTTTGTAGGGCTTGTGTAGAGTTCTATTCATAGAACGATTTGTGGGGGTAAATATGTAAAATTTAAATGTAAAAAATGTCAAATGTAAAAGTCAAGCAGACCTTTTCAAAACTCAGTTTGTGATTAACAAGCTGAGAGTACTCCGTTCCTTCCTGCCTCCAGACAACCACCCTTTGTACAGTCTTCCAGGGCGTGGGGGGGAAGCACAGCACCACAGCAGACCCAACGGCACCTGAAAGCTGCACCTCTAGTTCACAGCTCTGATCTTTTTTGCCAAGCAGCTAGCCAAGCTACACCGCTCTTCTTACCACATGCTGTACATTCTGTGCCACGGAGAGGAATTCTTTCGACTCCTTCTGCCTATATTCTGGGAGAAATTCTATGTTGGCAACACGAAACAGTCCAACAAAATATAATGCATCTTTGTTTTCTGCCTGAACTGCAAGAAACAAAGACGACAGTTAGCCTCCAATTTATTATTTTTTTAATTACTGGTTTTTTTCTGACTAAATTCTAAACCAAGTTAATCTATTCAGCCTTACAGTAAAAGGACTACCAAATGAACACTACTTTTTCACAGTCAAACTGTTCTAGATGAGTACCACAATTTAGAGGTTAAATGAGCACCTGTTCCCTACACACAAGATAAGATACCACCACACAAATGAACGAGCATAACGAAGGCAATATTAACATCCAGATTCTGGATCATCCCTAAGGAATCTTAGGCAATATTAGACTGGGAGTTTAAAGAAGAGAACATAGCTTTTACTGGCCACTTAGACACATCAAGCAAGAAGGAAACACTCCACAGAAGTGATAATTTCTTGTCCTGTCCAGTGTTTTTACAGGTCTTAAAATAAATATTTGCCTTCTATATTTTACTGCCCCTTAATTTCTTTAAATCTATTCTGCATGAGAGACAAAGAACTTAACTGGCCTTCAGTAGGCCAAGAAACATAGTGGAAGTCAAAATTTGAGGAATCAAGTTCATAGGAACTGTCAGGTCCGCACAATTAGATAGCACATGCAAAAAAATGTTTTGCATAACATTAAAATAAAAAGTCACACTTCCTAAAGCCAGTACCTATTCCTGCTCTTCTAATTACTTGTTAATTAACTGTCTGAAGTCTTAATAAAGACACCCAAAAAGTCTTTCAGTCCCCATTTAAATAAGTTTCATGTTTATTTTAGAAACAGCCTTCAGGACAAGTGAGATCTTAAACCCAGCTGAAAGTGCTATTTGGGATAGTGATGTATGAAATTGGCATGAGCTTTCAACAACTCACCAATAAATAGCCATAGTAATGTCCAGGTTACAACTCCTAAAATGAATAGAATGAGAGTAAAGAGAATTATTTTGTTTTGAAAATTCCACAGCAACTTATCTTTTTTCTTCAATTTGCCATGCTTTTTCCTTGCCAGAATCCTCTTTGCCAACTTATCTTCTGCAGCTACCATTTGGACTGAGATGTTGGCTACCTAAAATAAGATGAAAGACAACAGAAAATGTAGAATATTTCCAAGAGCAATCGACTGACCATTGACTAGAACAGATTCCCACACATATTTGTCTGTTACTGAATATACATAACTATAATCATCTTAGTAGCAGTTTGAAACTACAGTCAGAAAGTAAGGTCCTTTTCTTCTAAACACAAGAAAAAACTTCTTTATGGTTAGGGTGACAGAGCACTGGCACAGGCTGCCCAGGGAGGCTGTGGAGTCCCCTTCTCTGGAGATTTTCAAGACCCGCCTAGATGCTGTCCTGAGTAACGTGCTCTAGGCAATCCTGCTTTAGCAGGGGAGTTGGACTAGATCTCTAGAGGTCCCTTCCGACTCTGAAAATTCTGTGATTCCAGACACTTGCTGATACAACACAGAGTCAGTCACTATTGCACAAGGATGTAAAAACACCATGTACCCTAGGATAACAGCTCACTATGCAACAGCTACCAGTGTTAACCATCTGAAAGATAACATCCTTGTGCATCCTTCATTAGGGTAAGTTAGCCCTCTTTAGTCCAAAGGGTAGACAACAGTGAATTTCCTTGCACTGTCTGCAACTGAGATGCGTACACAGACAAGTACTGCAGAACAGCAGCTTTTCACCAGCAGCTTGGTAACATAACCCAGCAAGGTGTCGCATGACTCGAATAGTTGCTATGTTTACGCAAGTTTGGTGCGGAAGCAGACACACGTTCAGCCATTCATTCTCTTTGTGTGAAGTGGGAGGGAGGGGTTAGCACGATATTCAAATAGTCAATCCTTTTTCCAGTACTATGGCTTGTCATTTCCCTGCTAAAGAATGAAGAGACAGGTATATGCACACTATCGTTGCTTCCTCCCAGCCAATGATCAAAATGTCACTGCTGTTCAAAAAAAATCCACTTTCTTCTCAGACCAGAACTATCCAAATACGTATGGGCTCAACCCATTGATTCCTCAGAAAAATGTCTCCGGTCCCTTCCAGGACGAGGAGCAGTGGGTACAGATATCCTTCTCCTGCGTGTCCAGCTCCCTCTGAGAAGTTTCCTCCAGTGAACAGGAGGACATAGAACAGGTCTTGCTGGGATGAGACCTGGACAAGGTCATCACCTGGATACCCAGCCCCTTGATGGTTTATTTTGAATTACAGTCCCAGATTGTTTAAAGTTAGATTCAAAATATCTCCTGACCATCTTATCTAGGTACAAAAGGCTACTATGTGACCATTTTCTGCATTTACAGGAATAGTTTCTACTTCCTATAAGTATCTTATCTGTCTATAGTCTGTTTGTACCAGACACTCCCCCAGGCATATTCCTCTGCAGGAGATAATCAACACATTAAGCATACAAATAATGTCTATCAGTTGCTGCAGGCATAGCAAGAGCTGCCTGGGGAAATTTCTGGGACTTCATAAAATTCCCACTTGGAGAGCTCCTGTGACAATCAAACACTTTGTTGTGAGATCAGCAAGAGGTTAAATCACCTTTTCTCAAGTCAATTCATTGTCTCATCTACACAGAGGTCAGCTGGTAAGTTCCTGACCACTCAGGGCATTAATGACCAAGTGCACTGGGTATGATGAACACAGGCATAGCTGTGATACCCAGCTGCACGAGATTTAGAACTATAAAAACCCTTGAATTTCATCCTTGTATCA
>VUYV01000443.1:77485-200043 GCA_008711295.1 Anarhynchus alexandrinus
TTCTCAGAGGGTACGCTGCAAGAGTGTGGCCTGTTGTAGACTAAAAGATGTGGGCACAAGACTCATTTTTCATCCCTACTAACTATATTTCACTTGAGGAGGGAGAAGACTATGAAAGTCAGGAAGTACCAGTTAAGAACTGCACTCCCAAGTTATCAATGTGGGATGCTAAGTTTAATACAGTGGCTACAAACCCTGTGTGCTGATGGAGCTTGACACCCAGGAAATGCCAAGCATAACTACTAGACATTTGCAAAAGCAGTGCTGCAAAGTAATCTACGTTAAGTGGTTGTTTTCTTCTGCCCAACGCTAGTAGAGCCACACCCGAAGTACTGTGTCCAGTTTTGGGCCCATCAGTATCAGAGAGATGTTGACAAACTGGAGTGATTCCATGGGAGGGCCACCAAGAGGCAAAGGGCTGGAGGATGTGATGTACAACAAAAAGCTGAGAGCCCTGAAATTGTTTAGCTGGAGATAAGAAGGCAAAGTCAGCGTGAGTAAATCTAATTATAGCTTTCCCTACTTAAAGTGGGTCATGGAGAAAACAGAGCCACACTTTTCTCACTGATGCACAATGAAGAGACAGCCACAACAGTCACACATGGCAGTAAGGGAAAGTCCAGATGGACATAGTTGGGGCGGGCGGGGAAGAGAAAAGTATTTCACCATGGGGGTCATGTACCTGAGCCATGCCCAGAGAGGTCAGGGAACCCCCATCCCTGAAGATATTCAAAACTCAATGGGACAAGGCCACAAGCAATACTTTCTGGCTTTGATGTTAGCCCAGTTTTTTAAAAAAAATGGTTGGTAGATCACCTTCAGAAGTCCCCACCAATGTAATTTTTTTCTACGATTCTCTGATATTATGCCCTAGTAAGGCTCTCAATAAGAGATCTCTGTATACTCTCACAGGGACAGCATAGGCAACATCATCACAAATATCCTGCCAGTCCCATAGCAAAATACAATCTAGCTAACAATCTTTGACCTCAGACTTGAGGATGTTCAAAGATGAGAAGAAAAATTAGTAATAAGTAAGAGCAGACTAATAAGACCCAGTAGTACAATTTACAATTTCCTCAAACAAAACGTGAAAACACCAAACTGGAAGATTTCAGACTTCTATCTTCTACCTAGGTAATTAACTGCACTTGTTTTGCATGTTCTCAAAAAGGACTCAATTTACCTGTCTTCTGTATTTTTTAAAAATTCTGTTTAAGGATGAAAACCAAGTTGCCTATCTGTTTGTTTGAAGCTCTGCTCTGTCATGTAAAGTTCCCTTATACACTCAGGTGTTCAACAGGACAGCTTGAGACAGCTGAATGAATGCTCAGTTCTGACATCTGAAGTCTGGGGCAATTTCATCAAGGTTCCCCCAAGCATATTTTATATTTAAGTTTACCCACATCATTCATTTTTGCAACCGTAGGCCTAACCAGGCAGATTTATTCTTAAAAATTAAATACAAAGTTCCTGTCAAGGATTGTTAAAGACTGCTCAAGATTGACATCACTGGACTATAAGTATGCACTTGAAACAACTGATGTCTTCTTTGCATCTACCGTAATTCAAATCTTATTTTTAAAAATGGACTTCATGTATCAAGGCTTGCATGACAAAGTTCTCTGTTACACAGTATTCATAGGAATATTGAATGCTATGCTCTATATTTTAAATATTTCCCTAGGTTATATTAGTTTCCTGTAAACACTTTATAGTAAGGAAAAAAAAGGCAAAGTTAAGCTGGTCCCTTCCCTCAATAAGGATCACAATTCTTAATTGAGCTTTCCTCTATACTGCAACTTAGTTCTTGTGCTCTAGAACTGGTTTCCAGCTAAAATTGCAATTTGACTATCACCATACACTGAATTATTTAATCCATCCTTTGTCATGAGTTAATGTTCATGCAACAATCCCCTTCTTTGTCTTCTCAGGGAAAAGCAAAACACTTCACCTACTTTAATGTTACCTTTCTTGCCTAGAAATTGCTTTCTTTTTGGAAAAACCTGCTGCCATGACACCAGTATAAGCTTTTCCTATTATCACACTGCCCTCCCCATTAGTCCACTTGTCTGAAAATACACGTTACTAGCAATCTGAAGGTATACAAACATATGTTGGCATTTTCAGATTAAGTTATAAAACAGAAATTTATAAAAAAAGAATCTAACTGGGATGTTAAGTTTAATACTTGAGAATTAGATCATAAGAGATCTAACAGTGTCAAGACAGGTATGAAATTAAGAATGCTTAAGTCACCTACTTACACTTAGTTCTTCTTCAGGTTTAGCTGCTGGGTGATCATTTTTTTCATCCATTCCAGCAGAATTAATTTTATTGCTTGTCCCAGCTGAAAAAGAGCCTTGCACCTTTTCTCAGGCACCACTTTACTTCTGAAGCTGAAGACAGCTAACGGCAATGTCCAGGACCAAGAGAGGCATCAATTTACTTTGATGAGTTTCCAATTGTAATCTCATCTGCCCTGTTGCTCTTTTGTGAATATTAGAAGGATACTATCAAGTAACTTTAGACATCAAAGTTGGACTGAATAAATAGACTTTTGATAGTCTTTTTGAGCTGAAATAGACTCCAACTTGTTAAAACAAAATCACAGTGTTAAAATCTATAAATCATTAAAACTTCACAAAATTAGTTGCCACAAAGAAGAAAAGTATCAAGTAAAATGTAAATATGAGAGCAGCATCATGCAACTAAAGAGGGAAAATAAATTTAAGCACCTTGAGGAAGAGTGCTGCAAACAGCAGATAACCATTGCAGAACAAGAAGAGCATTTTGACTCTTTTCTAGAATTTTGTAACATGTCTTTTGAACACTCAAACTTGGTTATTTTATTGTAATCATGATTTCATGATTAAGCTGCTCCAGGCAATGTATTTTCTATTGTTAAAATACATCAGGCTACACACTGAGAATCCTTTTTGTAATCAGATGCAGGAAGTCACTTGTACCATAACAGTTCCATCCTATTTTCTTTGATAATTAAATATTTATAAAGGATGTAAAACAGTACTTTCCTCAATGGATGCTAACTATAGAGCTGTCTTTACTTTTAAGTGATTAATGATCTCAATGCCTTCCTCGGGTCAACTTCAGAATTGGCACTGGAGAAATGCCAACTTTTTATTATTAAAAAATACACATTCTATTCATTTATTCTTGAAGATATATAACCTAGACTAACAATCATAAAAACTTCAGCAACACAGTAGTGTAGAGGTATAGAATAGAAAAGACGTAGCCAGACCTCATAACAGGCGAGCTCCAGGCGCAATCTACACTCCATCGGTGTAACCAACAATAGGTGACTTCAGCTACAAGGCAAAAAAATTCTACACTTAAATAATACACTTGTAAACAAAATTATTTCTTGTCTGTGTGTTAGTCTTTGGCTTCTGCCCTGAAGCACAATATTTATGTCCTCAGTCATTATTATTTGTTCTAGAACTGCAACATATTTTAAACATATGAAGAGATACTTTAAGTTCTGGGCCTTATTAACGCTGTAGCAGCATAGGAAAATCTATTCATATATTCCATATTACTGTACATAATTGCTTCCAATTCACACATTTTTTTTTTTTTTAATTACACTTAATTTTGGGGGGACTGCTGTCGTCTCTTGAAGTGTCCATGTAACTCACAAAAGCTTTCTACTATTCTGTGCACAGGGAGTTACTATGATACAAATGTTATTTCAGAAGCTGATCCAGAGATTAAAAGATCATTGTACATAAAAATCCTTTCCCTCTGTCAATATCAGTCTTTTGCATGTTTACTCAATAAGTCCTTTATGTTCTGAGGAAGCACAGTTATCATCTCCAGATTCACTTTTCTTCAGCTGTTTAACTTCACATATTTTCTCCTGAGATGATAAAAATATCCATGGTGTTTGTTATTGAAGTAGCAACAAGAGTCAATCCAAAGGTATAGTATTAAATGCGTGCTTTAAACCTGGTGAGAAAATTGTATGTAATTTTCTCTAGATTACACAGAAAGGCTGAGATGGAAGTTATTTCCATTCCTTCAACGAGGTAAATAACATTACTGTGCACCTTTCACATATCTAAGAAGTATACAGGCCACTTGTATGAAATAAATAAACGAAGCAAAAAATAAAATGATGGAGAAGGAAGAGGAGAAGAAGGTCCTCCAGATGCCAAAGCAGAGCTGCAGCCCATGGAGGAGACCACGCTGGAAGAGATGGATATTCCTGAAGGACTGCGGCCCATGGAAAGCCCATGTTGGAGCAGAGGAAAAGAGTGAGAAAGAAGGAGCAACAGAGAAAAACCATTGTATGCTGACCATAACCCCGTACCCACTGCACTACGCAGGGTTCAGGGGGTGGGCAAGTAGAGGACTCGCGAGTGAAGAAGTTGTTGAACCTGGGAAACTGGGGAGGAACAGTGTTGTTTTGATGTTTGCCTTTTTGTCTCTCACTACTCAAGTTAGTAGTTGCATTTTTATTTTAATTGGCAATAAATTAAGTCAATTTTCCCCAAAGTGAGTCTGTGGCAAGTAATCCCTCTGTCTTTATCTCAACCCATCATTTTTTTGTCCTTCCTGTTTTCTCCCCCCATCCTGTGGAGGAGGAGGAGACGGAGGGATGGAGTGGCTGGGTGGGAGCCTGGCTGACAGCCACAGCTAAGCCACAACAATGTTGCAGTACCTGATTTTTACTTCCCCCCTCTCCTCCTTTTAAAACGCAAAATTAAAGTTTGAGGGTTTTTTTCAAGATAAGTGCATTCTGTTTCCAAGTAAAGCTAAGAATAAAGAAGTTGGCAAACTGAAATAAGACATGAAATACAGTAGAAACTAAATCATCGTGAAAGTGAGCACTGCTGTTTTCTTCTGTTTCATTAACTGCATGTTCCCTATATAAAAAAAAAGTCTGAAGATTAAAAAAAATCCAAAGCCAGTGCAAACCATAGGCTTACTCTCAGGTTCCCCGATAGATACCAGTGATTCCAGGTCAGCTTGAAAAGTTAGTATGAGCCAATTATTCAATTTCTGAGCTCTGTGGAGAAATGTGCTTTCCATAGGTCCATCTGAAAGGGCCGTTGGCTTTGATCCATGCATAACTTGGTATGCATGAACTGGTATTGAGCAGCTTGATTGTATCTCCTGCAAGTAATGCATATCAAAACACGCCTACTATCTCTTTCTGACCCAAATCAATATCATACCTATATTGATTAGTTTCTTGCCCTTGTCATGGCTTCCATACCAGTTCCAGCTCCTCATGCTTTCCTACTACTACGAAACCCCCTGCCACAAATCGCAGACTTCTCAGTTTATTCTCACAATGACAGTTACTCTTGGTTTTACTTGTATCATTCTCTCTTAGGGCTGTGGTTTCCTCACGCACATCTGTTTGGCAGCCTGATTGTCTGTTCCCTCTCTCTCCAAGACCCCCATGCAACCAGGGGCAGCCTGTGAGTCTCATCTGTGATCTCCCCAGCCCACTGAGTCCCTGATTAAGGGGAAAGGCAGCAGCAGATCCGTGCAACAGCCTCAAGCCACAGCTGGGATATCTGCTTATAAATATCATGGAGGAAGCCAGGACACTAATGATTCAGATCTCTAGAAGAAAAAGCTTGTCCTGCACTGCACAAACCTAGTGCTAAGGTAGGACAGAGGTAATGTTCATCTCACCTGTCTCAGACTGTCTAGAAGTCAGGCATATAAATCCAAGTTTGTTTTCTGGGCTTAATGGTGACAGAGAAACAGTCAAGACAGGAGATGAATCACATTTTCACCACTGAGTACAGATAGAAAAGAGGCAATTATCTTAGAATTGAATAAGCCTATCATTTACAAAATCCTCTCTGTATAATAGAAGTCTTTCCCTTCTGACCAAAGCTGCCTTCATGTCAGTTCAGATGCAGTCTTTCTTGCTCCTTTAACTGACAGGAGCCTAGAAGCAGCTTCCCAGCATCAGCCCACTAATATATCAGGGCGCTCCAGAGAGCTACTAACCTCACTATGTCATTTTTTTCCTAAACCGAACATCAAAAGTGACAGTTTTCTTGTATTTCAGGATCTCCCTTTGCTAAGGAGCAATGTCTAACAAGCTGCACAAAAATGCATGGGAAGAAAGTCCATACACAACGCAAAGTTAATTCTACTAATACCTGGTTTTGCTACCTACAAGAATTCTCTCACATATTGCTTGTATTGTTTTTTTTTTTAATCAAAACAGGCAAAGCACAGGTCTTAACATGTCTGTGAAACCTAAACAAGGGATTAAACAATGATTTCTGATAGCATTTGAGAAGACATTCATAAAGCTTCTTAAGTCAATCAATTTTCCTCAGACCTGACACTAACACTGTACAATTGCACATTTTGTCCCTTGAATAATTTCTTCAAATTACAGCCAAGATTACTTCCAAGGGAAGATGAAAAAGTTTTGGCTGTCCTTCCTAATAACACTGCTGAATTTGTAACTCAGCTTCAGTTTGAACCTAGAGAAGGTCAAATACCTATACCTTCGATAAGTATGTACTAATAATAACTGTCTGCAGAGAACTGTATACACACAGGCAAGTCATTAACATTTAGGATACATCTCTTCCATCACAGGAGGCAGAATAAGCACAGAATGGCTGTTTCTTTAATTTTTTTTGAAGTTGAGATTGTGAGCAAGTTGAAATGAGGCTTTTACAAAAGTATGGAAGTGGTTGGCAATTGATTACTAAATACTAATGTATTCATAATTGACTACTAACTTATGTTTCAGTATCAACTTTGAACCTCTTTCTCCTCCCCCATGCCGCTTGCCTTTGAGATCTTTGTCATCAGGAGATGCAGCTTCAAATCCCAGTGCTCTTATACATTTTTTCTTCTCCTTGAGCTCTTGCTTAATTTCTGATTCCTGACGATGCTTGACTATGCACCAGGGGCCTCCAATGTAAGAAAATAGTTTCCAACAGACAAAATCATCTTGGAAATTACTGGCAATTGAGCTGTCTTCCAAGATCCAGACACGACCCATAACTGCCATCGACAGAGCGTATCATCCGAAATGAAGCAGCTGACCGCCTTGCATAGCAGCCTCCTGAGCGCTAATAGAGCTATTTTGCCTCGCCTATGTGGGCCGAGAAGAGCTTAGTTATTTGTACCCCCATCAATTTAAATTAAAAGAAAAAGGCTAAGTGAGCACATCTTTTGGACGCAGCATCCATTTTTCAGTCTGTGGCATTTTAAGGACAGACAAGCCCTGCTATTCCATCAGTTAATGGTCTCGCACCACTCGCCTCTTATCGGGGCCACTAACTAATTTTACTCTCAATTTCTTTCCTGCTTATATGAAACTGGACAGCTATGTATGGCAGGCAGCAAGGCAAGTAATATTGACACAGCATACATGAATCATACTACTGGATTAAATATAATTTCTTAGGAGAATCACAGTGCTAGGAAATCTGCTGCATTTCAAATTAAAAAAAAAAATATATTAAAAAGATACAGTTTCCAACACAATGAGATTGACCCAGTTGAGCTAGAGCTGAAAACAATGATAACGCCCTCTACAGAAGTGAAGTCCTGGCAGCGTTTCAGCCAAGCAAAAGCGACATTGGAGCTGTTCAGGTGATGAGATGTGCTGATGTGCACACTCCCATCTATCAGAGTGCTCAGCCATGTGTGCTTGGATAGGTCAGGCCTGAGCAGAATTTGACAAGCCAAATCAAAGCACTTACTCCTACCAGTGAATATGTCTGTGCTCCTCCCTGCAAATCGCACTTCACTTAGTGACCTAGTCCTTAATTGGTGCCCCGTTGAAAGCGAACAAAGATGAAATTTGTAAGTTCCTTAAGGCTTCAGCTTATAAGCAGTGCTGTCCAAAAGCATTGGTCCATGAGGCTAAGACCCCCAGAAGCTGTTATGGTTAATGGGTACTCCATTCTTTATCATCAAACCCTACGTGCCATGTGGAAAGCAAACACGAAAACATCTCCCTTCCCACACCTTCATAGCAGTCAGTTGCCACAATGGATGCCCAGCTAAAATGAGGCTACTGTCTAGTGTAAGTCAACCAAAGATATCTCACTGCTGTACACACGACCCCAGGAAACACTGTGCCCAAGTCCTCCACAAGCCTCATGCCAGCCCAGCCCCAGTGTTTACCTCAAATACATTTCCCCACAAAATGCTAATGTCCTGCCTCTTCACAGTTGCATTTTCCTTGCAATTATACAGAGAATATCTTTAATACCCTGGAAGAAAACCAGCACTGGAAGTTTAACTCCTTGTTTTCCCTCCTCTGTCTTTCAAAAACCTACCCATGCCCCTTCCTTTCAGTCTTGACCTTTCATCTCATTTCTGTTTCTCTGATCATCCTCTAAGTAGGAGGAGGGAACAAAAAAGCCTGAAAAAAAAACCCTGGAGCTTTTACTGGTTTCATTACTTCCACCTGAATGATTTTAGCAAGGCATTCAGGACACCTGTGCTACTTTTATCCCTACTCTATCAGGTCTCAGAGTCCTGCGATGTTCTCATCCAGACACTGATGGACTACAGCAAACACATACAACTTTAAACTGTTAAGGAGCAGAACAGATTTTATTTTTTTTTAATTTTTGTTTTTAAAGCAAGTAACTTGAATTAACCTACTATTAAATAGTTAGATTATTTTCACTTTCAAGTGTTAAACAAGCTGTTTTACTCAGTCTGGTGAATTTAGGGTTTCAGTTTCTTTGTTCAGGGGTTATGGGACAGCTCACCATTCCACCCCCTAGAAGTGACTGACACTGCTGTTGTCATCCCTCACCCACCAAAAGTTTTAACAAGTAGAGTACCCAAAAGACCTACAGAGGTTAATTCAAGGCTTGAGGTTAATTCAATACTTGACAGGGAGGGACACCAGGAAGTTAGTCCAGTTTATTCAACAAGGAAAAGTTTAAACCAAAGTATTTTTAGTGTTTGAATTACATAGCTCTGTTAAGTGCCAGCAGGGGCAGGGCAGTGCAGCTAGATAACTTGCAAACAAATATCTGGTGTTCAGAATAAAAACTACACACAAGCCCAGACAAACCAGTTGAGATGAACCACTCGTGAAGGCTGTTAACCATGAATACAACTGACCAAGAATTCCACTGGCTCCTGTTCACCAAATTGCATGGTCCCCTGTTCAAACTTCTTTTCAGAGATGCTACTGATGTTCTAGCTGGGCCATCGCAGTCCCCTCTGACCTTGACGTCTTTGAGTACTTGCAGGCAATGGCTCTATCTCAGCTGCAGGGACACTAATCTCCATTAGGCGTTGATCACCAGTTTGAATATCTGCTTGTGCCCTTGGGCTGAGCGCAGTGAAATAGTAACAGGCAGAAGTTAAGAGGATCTGGACTGATGGAAACAAAAATGAAAGTCTAAATACAAAACTTGTTCCCGTGATCCACATAAGCTGCATTTGTTTCTCCTGCCTGCTTCTAGGTTCCGCATTATAAACATTGCTGTTTGCACGTTCATTAGAGCAGCAGGACTTCAAAGGGCTGGATGTGGTCACGATCTGCATACGGCAGTGTGCTTATGCATTCACTGCCGCATGATGAAGTCATAAGAACTAAAGAGCTATTAACAGGAGAGAGCTACAGTCCTATCCACTACATTTGAAATGTCATCACAAGGGCCTGACTAAAATAATGTTACCATAGTTTGAGTTTGAACTACAGCTAAGGGGTTTCTCTTTTGTTTTTACCTTTTGTGTCTGCTGTGTGGAGGTCCAGCAGAGAGAAGCACCCTTCCCAGGCCTTGGGTCTCCATACAGACTCAACTCAGGGAGCTTGTGAACCTACCTCCAGCACTGTTGTGTTTAGCCAGCTCCATCCCTCAACATCTCACAGCAACACCCCTTGAGCCAGCTCTGTAGACAAAAGTTTTGTCTTGGATTCAAATGCTGTGTTTCCACAAGCAGGCCCTACTCCGTATTTGTTCAAATAAACAGTCCTATGTCAGCAGGTTAAACCCTCTCAATGTTGGAGCCAACCACCTCATGACAGATAAAATGGAGCTGATCAAGGCCATTGGGGGTAATCAGTCTGATCAGCAATTTGCCAGACTGGGGAAGCCACCTGAGATTTGTTTAAGGATCAGCACTTGAGGATCAGGAGGTTATCATGGGAAACAGGTGCTGATCACACACATGTAAGTACGGTTCCTAGTAAAGATAGCCAGTCACATAAGCTGCACTTGCCTGCTGCAGCAAAATACCAGTATCCTTTGTTGACTGGGAAGCACAGCCTAAGACCCCCACACCAAATCCTTTGTGTACAGTAATGTCAGAACCTGCCAAGACTCTGCGCTTCCTCTGTGTAACAGAGCAGGGCTGACCGTCTGTGTGCCTTGACCTCCAGACACAGGGAGCTCCCTATATCCACTTCTGTGTTGACCAGTCATCTTCCTACATTTTGCCTGTCCAGACTTGTAGTGGGTTTATTTTAACAGGCGAGATGGATTCCTCGTGGTGTTTCACTAAGTCAAAAGGAGGGGAGAGCTAATTTAGGATCATCTGAGATGCTGGCAGAGCCATCCTCCTAAGAGCCTTTACTGCCATGGCCACATAACAATACAAACAAGATAAAATATGCCTACACTTTTACATGGACAGCCTGGACCCCTGTTCGCATAGCTTAGGATCTTGTGCAGCCTCATGGTGTCTTGGCTGTCAATATTTCTCCTCCAGCACCATTACCAGGAGGCAGCTGTAAGGGCCCTGCTACCCTTACACACTTAAGCTGAACCCATCACATTGTTGGGATGCGGTTCCAGAAACCAAATTTCCTAACTTGTCCCAGCCTGATCATTTTTCAAACTTTTCTCTGGTAACGTTTTTAAGAATAGAAGATTTAGACTCCAATTTCCCTGTATTTTTGGGGGGGGGGGGACGGGGAAGGGTGGGCAGGGAGGCTCTGTATGTAGAACATGATTCCTATTGTTTAAGTTGGCTACAGAAATTTTATTTTTCAATGATTCTTCATACTACATTACATTTTCAGTGCAGCTCTCCCTCCTGAGGATTTTAAAGGACTCCCAGACACCACGATAAGTGCCAGAAGTGTTTTGCATTTGTTATGAATCTTGAGGGAGGAAACATGATTCATCCCATAAAACGCCGAGCAAATGGCAATAGCCACAGCCTTTATCTCAAAGTGTAGTTACAAGCGCCCAGCTCATAAGTAATGTTCCATAAAGAGCTATTTTTGGAGTTAATTTTCCTCACTCCAAGGAGCAAAACAGTTAAAAAAAAAAAAATCCTTTTCTTTTGGAGGTCCTGGTTTCCTTTTGATGGATAGACACTCATCCACCTCAGAATAAAAAGACTTCAGCCGGAACACTGTCTTTCATTTCTTCAGATCAGTCGCTGCCACCGGACAGGGGAACCGCTTATCCCAGTGCAGCAGCTTTGCCTGCACAGAGGTGAGGTTCTGGAGAGACCACATGCGTTTTGCTGTGCATTCAGTCTTATTTTTAGACAGCCAAGTAAACAAGCAAATGCCAGTTCTCTTTAAGCAACGTACATTACCGGTCTCCGCTATGAACAACTTCCCACTAATGCGAATAAAGACCCGCCTTCCCTTGTTCCCAGCCAAGATGACAGAACTTCACCTTCACTTGCTATATATAGGTTTTAAATTAGAAATGTTAACCGAGAATATACAAACATTGACCAAGGGGACAACTAAAATTTGAGACCCTTGGTGACCCGTGGTGACAGAAGGAGTGGTATTGATGACATTAAGTCTGACTATTTTTTTTCCATTTGTAGAGGTCATTCATCTTCTTCTCCTCTCAAATGAGGGGGATCCTCCTTTTTCTAATAGAACAGCTGGTTCCCCCTCCTAGGGATCCCTTCCACTCTAGTCTTTGTTTTTTTCCTGGAAACACCTTTTATTCTGTCCATCTTTCCCTTTATTTCGTGGGTTATTTCAAGCTCTTCCTCTAGCTATTCTTCCAATTCATTTACTTTCTAATTTGCATTTTTTTCCTAAAGACCTGCCACATGCGTAAAACAGGCAAGTCAGTAGCAGGTAGGAAATGTTTGCTTTTAGTTTTTCTTTTTTATCAGACCGTATTGCCCCCCATCTCTTTTTTCAGATTTAAATAAGGAATCAAAAAAATACCTTTGTTTTCTCTGACCGTTACGGGGCGTTGCATGCATCATCCCCCACTTACGCCAGTCATGACCACTGCAGTTCAGTCCCTTGCAGACTTTGCTGTCCACGCAACAGTGCGTTGTCTGGGGCTCACATCTCATCACCACGACATTGCAAGCGAACAGAGAAATCCAGCTGTTCCCATCCTCCATTTTCTGATTCCAACACTCCAAAAATATCACTGCAAGGAAAGGTTTTGGAGTTTAAAGCACGCTAACTGTTCTCAGCTAGCCTTAATCACGCATGTTATACCTACAGTACAGCTTAATCTATCATTTTAAGAAGATTATCCTAAACACAAAGCTAAATCACTCCTTTTATTTCAAAATTATTATGAAGATAACACTTTCTGAAATTCATTGTCCTCAAAACTAAAGACTCATTCTAGATGAACGCTAAGTTTTATGATTCATCCCATTATAGCTAATACACAGCCTCTTAAAGAAAGTAGACAATGTTCAGAACTGAAACCTCCTTCCTCCATAGCTCCTGCTTTTGTAGGAGACAGCGTTTATACTTAGTTGAAGGGCACGAGCATCATCGCTCCTTCAGTTAAGTGCTCCCTGGGCCCATTTATCTCCAGCTAATAATGCAATTTGCCTGGATGTACTTGACTCCAGTGGGAGTGCAATTCAGAGAGCAACTGCAGAAGGTAGCTCTTAAGGGACTCATCATATTACACGGAGACAGACATTTTAAATACAGAACATATTCTGCCAAAGTGAGGTTCGCTCATGCAGCCTCCTTCAGTGACATGGCAGTACTACGGCTTGCTTTTATTTCACAACTCCCACTTAAACGGCAAACAGCACAAAACCTGTTTAATCATTCATGGATTCGTTTTACAGAATAGAGAGGCTGCTGAATCTGACTGTAAACAATAATTTTGCTTTTGATCCTCATCCTACACCAAGTCTAAAAAAAGAAAGAGAAAAAGACAGAGAAGTAATAGGAAAAAAGAAAAATACCCAATGACTACTTTCGTATTTTTTACTTACTTTGACTTAACTGGTTACACGTGTTTCACATGCAGAAAACAAAGAAACCTACCACAGCACTCACCTTCACATAATACTTCTCTTTGTATTTTCTCTTGAAAGGTTACAGCAATAGCTTGACTTATTAACACACACACAAAATCCTCTCTGTTCCAGCCATTGTATTTGACACCTCATAAACCAGCTTAGATTACGGTAATGCTTCTGGGGGAAGGATTCACATAATTAAACATTTCATATCAGGAAAAGAAAATAACTTGTTTTTAAGCAAGACCTCTAGGGCCAAGTAAATTTCTTACAAAACACACACTGTGATTTCAGTGGGTCTCTTTTTGAGACCCAGGTAGAAATGCTTTTTAATTAAACTAAGAAATCCTAAAGACTAGATCTCCAATACAAATGGTAGAGAATGAAACAACGCACAGGAGTCTGAAAAAATAATTCCCAGGACTTAGGAACTGCCGGGTCCATTCCTTAAAACTCACTACATTGACCTTCACAGTGGCAGTCAGTACCTCTCAGCTGCAAGCCTTTCTCAAGGGACCCGGCTGTCCTCTGCCCCCAGCAGCTCCTGCAAGGGCCACATGTGCTCAGGAGACAAATACCTTCATACTGCCCCACTCCTACACAGTTCACTTTCAGCTGTGGGCCACACCGCCCCTGGTTAATAACGGCTCCATCAACATCCAGCAATAAAACGCACTTAATAACAAACAGCCAAGAAGGATTAATAGCTGCTTTGCTACAGTCCCAGCAGCTCCTGCCAATGCTGAGCCGCTGCAGGGACACCACCTCAGAGCGAACACTCCCACAACAGGAAAGCAAAGTACACTTTGGCTTATGAACGTGAGTCTGAGTTTTGTTTACCCCACCTTATCTTTCCTCAGGCAAGGCCTAAACCTTCCACTGCAGTTCCTTAATGCAATCTAACAACCAAATCCACCTGGCTACAGCTCAAACTTTTGCTTTTCAGTAGCAAAATCTTCTCCAGCTGCTTGTTGTGTGGGGACCCAGCTGTGGCCCATCTTCCCAAACATCCTTCTAAGGTAGGGGGAATCCAAGAAATGCTGCTTTGATCTAACACCATCACCAGAACTGTGGTGCGATGTTTGATTTATTGGAACTATCGGGGCAGATCAGGGAAGATGGTCTCTCCAGAGGATGCCAGGAGATGATGATCGTTCCTGGCACATGCACAGATTCCCTCGATATCCCACTTAGGCCTTCCAAACTGCTACCTGAAGTATTGATTTTTCCTCCTTGCATCAAAAGCTTTCCCATTCATTTGGAAAACCAATGTTGCCATGGTATCCAAGCACTTTAAAGCCAGACCTGCATTTATGTGAATGTTTTCCTGCAAGATGGGGAAGTGGTTTTGTCCCACTTTTACCAAGGGCCAAGCCCAGGTCCTGTGTTCAGCAGCTCTGGTGGTGTTGAGGCACATCCATGGGGGGCGGCACTCCAGCATCTGTAAGAACCTGGTTAAAACAACATCTCTTGGGGTGCATGTTGGAAGGAGCTGAAAGCAGCAGAGCTACCCTGCTATCTACATTGTGTGTGGGAGATAATACAAAGAAACTTAGTATGAATTGTTGACTCACGATGACATTAATGCAAAACCTGCTCCTAAAAACAATCCCTGTTCGTTTTCGCCCTTCTCTTTTTTTTCTGCGCCTTAACAAGAAATGAAACAGAGCATTTTGCTAGTTTTTATGTGCAAACACAAAAGCTTTCACCCACCTCACATCTTTATTGACATGATGACAACACGTACCCTTTCTTAAAACCCAGTTTGGAAATACCTGGCAGTCATCAGTCTGTCTCAGACACGCTGTGCTGCTTTGAGCCCCCGCAAAGCCACGTGCCTGGGGGTGCCTGCTCCTTCCCTCCGGCGCTGCCTCGCTCCTCGCCAGGCGAGCCTGGCCCTCCAGGTCCTTGGACCAGAGCAAGGCAGAACCTTCTCCTGCATTTCTGGACATCACTTCTTCTGAACCTGGACATAAGCATTAACCCTGCCACACGGTCGCTGGAGCGTAGGATTTACTCCTGCTCAATAACGGAGTAACATTTCTACTAAAGTGAGCCACTTAACAGAAATTTCATTAGGGAGAAAGGTCACCTCTCTAATTTCCTCTATAAATCCAATGGGACTACAGACAAATGTATTTCTGCATCTGAGAAATGGCATTATAACTTTACTTTAATGTCACAGCATCATGCACTGTGCTGTCACGTGAACACTGCAAGATGAGAGCAGAAAAATTTCCTTCCATCCACAGCTGTGATTTTCCCCCTATAGTAATAGTTAATATTATTTTTTTCATCCCCCGCCCCCCCTCCCATTTTACCTCATGGTTTTCTATTGCTTGAGCTTAGTCACAGAACTGTTGTGTTTTTATTTTGGAGATTCAGGTGGGAAGAACAACCTCCGTGAAGTTTAAACAGGTAAATATGTTTGTTAGAGTGGGGAGAGGTGGCTGCCTGCACGTGTTTTCTTAGCAATCGCTTGTGGTGTCTTCGTGCCCGTGTCACTTGCCTTTTCTGCAGGACAGCAAGCCCCACAGAGAGGGAAAACATGTGTTTCCAGTGAAGAGCACACTGTACGTGAAACATCTGTTGACAAAAATGTCTGTTCCTCTCCCTGTCTGGTTGGGGATCGCCTTACATTTAGGGTGTCGCAGATTGTCACCTGCCACCTGCAGCCTTGGTGGCCCTTCCCTCCCNTTGCTTTAGTAGCTTATACAAAATCAGCTCTTATGTTTCTTTTTGAGTTCATAGAAGACAAAATAACTGGAGGGGGGGTGGGATGTCTGTGCACACAGGTTCACCTGCAGCCTTGGTGGCCCTTCCCTCCCTGGCTCAGGAACTACCATGGCAGTCAGCACGGGCTTAGAGTAAATGGCTGAATTTCCTTCCCCTGAAGGTGCTCACTTCCCTTCTCAACATACTTAAAGCTTATTTCTAGTTAGGAGACACTACCGTATCACTGATCCTATTAATGCCTGAGCTGTTCAAGCCATCGCTATTATGTGAGTATTAACCCTCCTTTCATAAAAAAGAAACAAATCCAAACAACGCAGCCAGAGCCAAACACCATCCATTACAGACATAGAAATGAACCTCTGACGTCCCAAGTTGTCACCCTTCCTCCCTGGTGGCTCTGTTTTGGCCTAAGCAGGTAGTAGAAGGCGGCAGCTTGGTCTGAACATGCTGTGGCCGGAGTGTGACCAGCCCATGGGGGCAGCAGGCAGGCAGAAGGGAAGGGTCGGCCGGTGCCCGTCGCTGCAGCAGCACCTCCTCCTCCCACCCTTGCGGAGCGCGGGGAATGCTGTCAGGAGAGGAATGCTGCAAAGCGATGCTACGGACCCCATTCACCTTCATTAGCTTTTATTTAAAACATGTCCTGTTACGTTAGTCTAATAGTCCTCAAGCTCCAGCTTAATTGAACTGGCCGAGCTTAACATTGACTTTCTGTTCAGTGTATTTTCTTTTTGCTCTCCTTATAAATGGGGATAAACTTGGATTGCACACTCATGTATCTGGTTCTTCCTCACTTAAGCACCTATTGAGCATCCTTGCGGAAGGACATTAGATGCCACCTTAATGTTAAAAAGAAATTACTAAGCAGTTGTCCATAATGAGGTCAAGGTCTCAGACCTTCCTGAAGGCAGATAAATGCCATTTACATTTCTACAAGTATGGCAAACTGAAGCACAAGGGTGGCAATGTTGAAGGTGTTCCAGGTCCAGCCTGCTATGATGGGGCTTTCTCTGGTACAGCTGCTGAGGAAGAGGATATTTAAAGCACTTTCTCCCCAAAAATATTTTATTTTGGTTTTTAAGGTGGGATAGCTGACCCAGTTACAGCCAGGCTTCGAAAAGGATTATAGGCAGAGTGTGAGGGGTTTTATCTCAGCTCATACTTGCTGTCAAACTGAGTCCACAGCCTTAAGAGAGCTGTTGTTCTTCATTGCAGAGGGACCTCTCCCCTAAGCACTGGGGGAGAGGAAACACACAGCCCCCCACTCCCAAGCACGCACTGACACTGTACCCTTCAGTAGGTGTGCAAAGCTCCTGTATGTCTCTACTCTAATGTATATCAAGGCTTTTAGTAGTAACAATGCAGAAGGCTGTCATAGAAATTAATTAGGCTTCTGGGAGACCTGTATAAGTGTTTTTTGATGCAGTAGAAGCAAAATTACAATGGTTTATTGTTAATAAAAGAAAAGTGATAGTGTTTTCTGCTAACTTGGTTACTGAACTAGCCTGGTACTACATTAATTTACTTCTTTCTTAGCTTAAGATGTTTGTAAACTTGGTAGTAAGGATGTTTTAATAGGAGGGCATTAGTAGGCCAGAGTGTGTTAATATTTAATTAGCAATAACATTAAGATTTCTATATCCATCATATGGGAATATGGAAGGCTAAGGTTAACACACAGAATAAAGTATACTTTGCAGCACCTTCTGCCAGATATTTAGAGCTAGATTAGTTTGATGGTTTACAGTAATGAAAGAATATGTTGTGAGCCTGGGGAGGGGTTATCGAAGATAAGATCCTGGGGATTAGCCTTTTCTGTTGTTGTTGTTCCCGCACTAACCAAGTCCTGTGTCTGCAGCCACAGGCTATAGATTTTCTTTCCTGGAGCACTTAGCTGTTGTTGCTAATTCAGTTTGTTAAAATTATCACGGTGTGGTTTTTTTGCTGTACGAGCACACAATGTTTTCTATAACTTCAATGAGGCTGTTAGAATGCCAAACCTAATGAAAGCACATTTAATTAGGGAATATAGCTTTGATGAAAGAACATTTCACTGGGGTGAAGGGTTTTCTTCTGTTGGGATGTGCCCTACTGCAACAATCGCAACGTTGATGGAGAAAGAAGGGCAGGGACCACAGAAAGTGGCCGGGCTCAAGTGCCCTCTCTAAGTAGCCTCTTCTTTTGCTGTTGCCAGAGGCAATTCCCTGACTTTGAAGACTCACCTGCTGCTGGGTGTACTGGGTTTGGCTGGGATAGAGTTAACTTTCTCCCCAGCAGCCCACAGGGTGCTGTGGAGTTGTGACTAAAACAGTGTTGATAACACACCGGTGCGGTGGCTATTGCTAAACAGTGTCTGCACAGTGTCAAGGTCTTCTCCCTTTCTCATTCTGCCCCACAGCTGGGGGTGGGCAAGAAGCTGGGAGGGGACACAGCTGGGGCAGCTGACCCCAATTGACCGAAGGGATATCCCATACATATGGTGTCATGATCAGCAACCAAAGCTCAGGGAAAAGGAGGAGGAAGGGGGGGATGTCTGTGGTAACATGTAACCATCACGCATGCTGAGGCCCTGTTTTCCAGTGAGTGGCTAAATGTCTGCCTGCTAATGGGAAGTAGTGAATTAATTCCTTATTTTTCTTTCCCAGTTAAACTGGTTTTATCTCAATCCACAAGTTTGCCAGCTGCAGTCAACCCAGCATACTAGGTCACGGGAAATCCGAGGAAAATTGGGTGGGACTGTATGAATCAGACTCAGTGGATAATACATCTTTTCCTCTTTTTAGGAAAATACACTGGCTGCACCTTTAGACAAACACTAAACTAAACATGTAACACAGACCGTAAACGCTGTAGCAAGGAGTCACTCCGAGAGGACTCTGGGTCATCTCTAGATGAGACAGATCGACCATTCAGAACACTTAACTCCTCAGCACTGTACCATGTGATCATTGGTTTTAATTGCTTTTACCTCCCTTAAATAACGAGTCAGAGAGGTGTCTTTAATTTGCCTTTATTTTTAGGTCAAACAATATCATCACTGAATTGAAGAACGAGGTTACTGGTTGAAATACAAGTGCGGTGTGAGACAAATATGGAAGATAACACTTTGCAAATAAATTAATACAGAATAATTGTCGTTGCATAGTTCAGAAGTGAAAAGTAGGAGGCAGCAGTGCGCACGTGCTGTGAACTGACACACACCACCACGAAAACCCAAGTTCCTAGATGAACTCTCGCAGCTGCAAATAAAACAAACCAAACCAAAAATATCCCAAACCTTAGAGAGCACTAACTATTAAAAACCAGGCAGAAAGAGAACTAATGAGCATTTTTTTTCTTTTTTTTTTTCTTTTCTTTTTTTTTTTAAACAGACCATGCTGCAGGAAGAGTGTTTTCTGTACAGAGATGCTTTTAGATAATCTGCCTTGGCATCCCGTAGCCTGTCATACCCGACTGTGATGCTCCTTTGTTGCTGCCCATCTGAAGGCCTATTACGTTCTGTCCCTGACGAAGCTGCTCTTCTGAAAATCCTCGTCGATTCTGCTGTGCTTTCCTGTCCAGATGCACACAAAAATGCAACATACACACATACCGTCATTTTGCATATGCCCAGAGGATCATGAAAAGCAGTCTGAAATTGGCTCATGTTAACAGATGTGTCCCCTGTAATTCAGTATTTCATTTGCACCACCCCATGGGCTGGACAATACTGGCTGGGCTGATTGTTTTTCTGCAGTTACAAGTAACGCTCTAGTCAAACCTACAACACTTCAGACTTTCACTGTAGCACTTATTCCAGAACTTCAAGGGACTTTCTCAGCAGCTATGATAGGTAAAATATTTATGTAGTGCTGTATATAACACTCATAATAGGATTAATTTGTCTTAAGCCCTATAGCCCTTAAAAGCTGTAGTCCATGGGATCTGATCAATGAGACACTTACCTGAGCTCTAATACAAGTTGATACCCATCTAGAGCAACAGTACAAATTGGTATAATTTAACTCAGTGGAGTAACTAAGAGCTGAATGTACCCAGAGAAACAATGGGACAGAGAAGTGACTTGCTCGTTTTCGCAGAGTGGCTCATGGTTGCCTGCAGGACAGAACAATTGCTCTCTTGCCATTTCCAGATCTCTCTCCTCTAAGCAATAGACTTTGCCCTTTGCACCTGTGTCTTAACTGTATGCCAATCCTTTATCTTCTGTCAAAACATACTGACCATTTTTGTTCTGTGTCCCTGGTCTCAAAAGCCCTTTGGATCAATGAACCTTTGTTGGAGTTTAAAAGGAGGCTCTTTCTCCTGAAAATAGCACCAAGGGCAAAAGTGGCGGTTAAGAAGCAGCATGAAAGTTTGTACTCTGCTGCCTTGCGAGAAACTGTTCATCTTAGATTAATCTTTAATTTATACAGGGTGGGGAAAACAAGTCATTTACAAGGGAGAAGGATCAGTCTGTTGCTGCCAAATAAGCCGTAAGAATCGGCAGAGCCCCAGACTGAGGGAGGCTTTCAATCAAGCAGAGGCTGCTCCCACCCAGGTACAATCCTTCTCCCTGCGGTGTCTGTTTGTCCTGGGATAGGGTTACCCGGCGATATCGCATCGAGTTGCAATTCTCCTTTTCTCCCCACCCCACCACTAGATGAGAATGCCAGATTAGGTGCCTGCTGTGATTGAAAACCATCAACATGATCCTCTCTGTGAGGGTCTGATCCTGTACCGTGCTGAGCACCCTGGCTCGAGTCCAAACAAGCGCTTGAACGCTTCGCTAGGCTCAGGGCGTTCAGGACGGCGCAGAAGAGCCCAAGTCTGCGTGAAAGCCCAGCAAACCAGAAAGGTCCAGAGAAAACCAGTACTGATCTGTCATTTTTTTCAGAACGTGTCTCCAGCGCTAATGTACAGACGAACGAGAGGGCTGACAGAAGCCCATCACGGGCTCTCAGACCCCACAGCTCTTGCCAGAAAGCATGCTGTTCTGGAGGGGGACACACAGAACTTTGGGTGCCTCAGAAAGCAACCCACTCTCACTGCTGCTTAATTTCTTTTCCAGAATCCTTGCACAGGCACCGAACTACTGCCAGAATCTCCGAGAGAGGATGTTTTTAGAACTACTCCCATTACCTAATTGAATCTCAGGTTCACTGTGTCTGCCTTCATTTTAATTAAAATCCCAGGAACACATTCTATTATTTTTCTCTCTTTCCTCCTAGAATTTTCAGCTGTGTCGTAGAGTAATTCCACAGAAAGTTGAAAAGTTAACTCTGAACAGGAAAGAAAAAGTGAGAACTGCAAAGAAGAAATAAAAAGAGAAACCAAAGGGAAGTCTGGATATGCTAATAAAAGTTGATTACACAAACAGTTTGGATCCTATAGTGTTACGTTACCATCATAAGCACCGCATTTAGTATATGATGGTCTTACAGACAGCAACATGTACTTACGATTTGCTTTTAGGTTGGTAGAAACGGCCTTAACTGAGGCCGTAGAAAAATTGGTGCGGGCAAGCCTATTCTCATCAGTGTCTCGCCCTATTTCAGGTTCTGTTTGGCCCTGTCTGCCATCACCTGGCATCACCCTCACTGCAAACCGAGCCCACTGTGCAGATCTGCCAACTTCTTATGCCAGCTTTGCACCAGTGCTTGTGGCTGCCCAACCGCAAGATAACAAACAGCCATGGGTCCGTGGGTGCGCAAGGGAGGCCTGGCAGGACCGGGCATGGGAGACACTGGCAATGGAAAGTTAAACGGCTTAACTCAAGGGTAGGGATATCTAATCACTGTAGATCCCTGCATTGATTCTCTCATTCCATTTAATCTTGACTTCTTTCAATTTAACTTAAGGCGATTAAGAATCAGCCTGAAAGCCCTGACTCATGACTAACACTGGGTGGCAGTGAGGGGGCTTGATCTGCCTGAAGGGATGGGTAAGCTACTCAGAAAACAGCTCCTGATCTGCCATATGTTATTTCCTTATAGAAATAACATCAGTTTTCCTTAAGGCAGTAGCTACAAAATGCTATTTTAGGGGCTGCAATAGATATGGATTGGCTATCCAAGCAGCACGGGCAGGACAGACAGCTAGGGGAAAAGGGAGGTGATCACATCTTCATTTATGCCAATGAAAACTGTTCCCACCTACAATTGAGAGTCCAGATGAAAATTAATTTTTCCATGTAGGACTTTGTTTTAGTTACATAAAACAAATAAGCCTGTCTGGGTCATAGTGATTTCATGTCTGGTTTATATCAAAGCCTGTAACTGGATTTGAATTTTAAACCCAATTATATTCAATAAATACAAATCTCTTTCTGGACTGTATTAAGTTAATTTAAACTAATTTCTTATAAAGAATGCATAGGAGTTTGCACTCATTCACCTAAAATTCAAGCCTCCCTTACCCTCAGTTAAACCAGCTAAAGGTTTAAGCCAAACCAAGTGAAGTTTGTTTTCCTTTTGCTGACCCTCACCTAGACATCAGAAAATTCAAGGAAACCAAAGACAAGCAGCCAGCACTCTTTCTGCTAACATGCCTCAGATATTTCAGCACAAGAAATACTCTTGGATGGCGTAATCTCATGTCAATAATATGCCTGTGGGGCAGGAACCTAACTATGGGAAGATTTCCTTTTCTTCCTGTCCCCACTTCTCAGCCTCCCTAGCCAAAACAAATGGAGTTTTAGAGGAGATAAACAACTTTGCCAAGGCAGAGAGTTCTTCACAGATAAGCGGTACTCCCCAAGAAAAAAGACGATTAGGAAATGAAATCATTTTTGGTTTGATGAAAAATAGAAATGGGTTTCATGCCTTCTCTTTGCTCGGTAAATGGATCACTTTATGGGGGTTTGCTGACAGCTATAACAACCTTGTCTTCATTAGTCTTTCTGTCCGTTATCTGATGTGAGGCAAAAGCACACCATTCCTACCAGCTACTCATATGACACACGTATCTGCAGGGCTGCTGCCATTTTTGTTCCCTTTTCTTCATAAATGGATATAAAGGATTAGCTGAAAGCTGCTAAATAGACGAATGTCATCAAAACTGGTGCCTGAATTTCCTAAGTATTATTGCTATCCTTCCAAGGAATAAGAGTCAGGGGTAACGTCAGCAGACAAGAAAATTATGTCTCTTCTTCAGTGATCAGTGTGTGCCCCTCATGCAGCAAGAGGGATAGGAAACCAGAGCTGGAGCCATGGGCGATGCGCTCCTTAATCCTGCTACCAGCAGTGCTTTTCCAGCTCCGGGGCAGGAGGGACACATGAGGTGTGGGGAGCGGGGCTGCATAAGAAAAGGCATCAGCATAGCTGCGCCACACAGCTCCCACAGAGCTCCTCCCCAGCAACCGTGGTGTAACTTTAGGCTGACAAGTTAGGGTAACTCATGGACCTAGCAGTGATGCTGATAAAGCTGGGAACCAGTGAAGGGTAGAAAACGTTGCTGCCTGGTTAGGTCTTTGCTTCCCTCCTGTAGACTCCAGAGAGAAAATCTCTCCATTACAAGGAAATTTTGGAAAGATTCTTACCTTCCTTTCCCCACAAATTTCCTTAGAGCCTAAAGGCACACAATATTACAGCTTTCTTGGGAAGACAGCTCTGGGAAGCTGTGCTTTGGATTTTACCTGTGAAACCAGGATGGATCTCCTTTGTAGCAGCCGTCGTCCTTGGTGACTGCCAAACTGCCTAGAGCCATTAAAGTTCTCTGCACTGCTGCCATGTCCTTCCCTAGAAAGCCAGACAGTGAAATTAATATTAGAAATCTTTGCACAATAAATAGCTTGGCACACTGATAAACACTTCTATCCAATGTATTAACTAATTCCCTCAGCTCCCCTGAAAAAGTACATTAACAGCATTATAAAAGCTATTTTACAGTTGCTGAAATGGAGGTATTTAATAAGCTCCTGCATACCAAAGTCATCAAAGGAACAGTGTTAAAGCAAAACCTAACAATTCAGACATTTCCAGGTTTCCAGGCCTTTGGCTATTTTAATGACTATTTAAGTCCTTCTAGATAATACTTTTGACAAAATTTTCTCCCAAGAAGACATCACTTTGGTGTACAAAGTACGGTAACATACTCAGTAAAATGTGGCTGAAGGAGAACAACGTGGTAAATAACTGCCGTGTCTCAGTTTCTTCACTTGTAAACCCGTAAGATTGATCCCACCATTTAACCCCTGGTATTTGCAGTCAGTCCCTGTGCTAACAGAGCTCACGGCAGTCCTGGAGAGCTCCTGTGCAGATAACTTACATTAGTCCTTCCTGATTTAACCATCAAATCACCTCCCAAATCCTTCCTACAGGTTTCTTTTCTCAGGCTGCCAACAATCGACGCTCTGCAGTTTCATACCTTCAGTTCCTGCCATCCAGTTCACTATTCTTCCACTTTCTCACTCCCTGTGTTACCGCACTTCATCCCTCATTTCAGAAAGTCAGGGCTCATCTCGTCTTTAGCCAAATAAAAGTTACCTATCTGGTCATCACTAGTTCTTTAGGTTCTCTCCATAAACAACAGAGAGAAAAGCTTCTCAGGGGATAATTTATCCCATCTGTTTTGGGAGCGGAGAACTTGCCTTTCACTTGCTTAGAGGCACACCTTCCACCTAGCTGAAAATTCACCAGGTTTCCAAGAGGGCACCTTACACCTTTGAAATATAAGGCTTATTTTCAACAGAGATTTGCATTTAAAAAAAAATATATCCCCACAGGCATTTTTAAAAAATTAAGATTACTCCTTTTTCTTAATTCTTCTCTTGCACTTTGTCACTTGGTGTAAAAAGGACAGGGAACGTAAAGACATCAGAGCCAGACAGACTCTAACTCTCTACCCCATCCAGACATGATAACTTGTGGAAAACTTTCTAGCAAAAATGAGTTGCAGCACATATTTCCAATTGCGTGAGGTGGTACGTTGTTGAAAATCTGCCTTGTGCCTCTCCCTTCTTCTGAAATCCTTCCATAAGTATTTCTATGACTCCCCTCCCTTTCTTTCTGTTCCAGTTCTTCCTCTTTCTTAAAATAATTTATCTAGTTATCAGATCTGATTTTGACTGTAAGTTCTTCACATGGGAAAATAAGTAACTCATAAAAACATGAGATACTAGAGACTTTATGATGATAGCAGATTTCAGAAATACCTCCAGTAGACCAATATTAATGAAAATCTCTGTAAACCAGCTGGAGTGCGGAGGGAAGCGAGTGCTGCATATTCTGTGTTTATGCTACGCATCACCCTGATTATAGGCAGACACAGTTCAGGGCTTCGGTTTATACAAATCTAAATGCTTAATACACTGGCTGAGGTGACGAAGACACCCCAAAGCTGAAAACACCTAGCAGCTTCCAACTGTGGCTGTCATACAGCCTATTAAAGTTTGTAGCACTCCTGTCTGCAGGGGACCGTTTGCTCAGAAAATAAATTGTCAGCCATCCAGAATCCTCGTTTTACTGTATTTGTTAACGCAAACTGCATCAGACGGGGTCCTTGCTTAAGAGGTCAGCTGAAGAGCCGACATCTCGCACACGCACACGGGCGCGCATGGAAGGGCGCGAGGCAGAGACGCTCAGAGCTCCCCGAAGCAGCAGATGTACCATATGCTGTAACAGATGCCACATACAACGTCCTTGGGATGCCTCCCCTATAACGAGGAGCACGGTGACTGCCTGGGATGAAGAGGGATGTGAAGAACGATTTAAAAGTGAATGAGCTGAATAAAGACAGCAAGCACAGAAGAAAAAAAAAAAAAAAGAAAAAGAAACAAAAGACGGGTAGCAAAATATGATGATCAGCCTTGCGGAGCCATCTGGCAGCCCCCCCACGCTCTGCACTCAGCTCTGCCTTATTTGTCAGTGGCGAGTGGGAGACGCTGCAGGGGAAAAGCAGACCGAGTGGGAGCCGAGCGCCACGTGACAAAACAAAGCCACAGCCACGGCTTTGCAGAGCATCCTTGCTGTGGGTGAGGGAAGACCCCAAACCCCTGTAGCCTCGTGACATTTGCCCTCTTCCAGCAAAGGATACAAGGGGCTCGGTGGCCAGCATAAAAAAGGGCAGTGAAAATTTTTAAAGTTCCACTGCGAAAGTCACCTAACGCTGCAGCCACCTGGCAGAAGGGATCATCTGCATCCTCTGAAGCCAGGCTTGACCCTGGCATTGCAGCAAATTGCGGTCAGCGCCTTCCCTCAGCTCCAGTACTTGCTCACCGACAGCCACGTGGGCCGCCTGCCCGGCCCCCAGCCTCAGCCTCCCCAAATCATGCCGCAGGGACCCACGGCATTCCTTCTGCATCTTCAGTGTCCTCTGTGGCATGCTTTGAATAGCACAGCCTCGTAGAGGATCTCAGCACCGCCTGTACAAGGAGAAAGGGGCCCCTGGTCACTTCTCATGGTAAGCTTTTCTCTTTGGGGAAACTTGGCCAGGGGGCCTTTTTCTCCAGGTCCAGAAAGATGAAGGTTCAAACCCAAAAGCAGAGAACTGCTCTGCATGGTATTCCTGAAATTCTGTTTTGTAAAGGCTGAACAAGTACCCAGAGATACAGCTGCCTCTTGCCTGCCTGGAAATATACCGGGGATGTATCTGTAAAACACAGTGAACATAACATCTTGGGCATGGATTAGGGAAAGCTGCTCAGCACAGTACATGTAAGTAAGAAAGGACCCAAAAAGAGGTGATACTTCTCTTGGACCAGGAGGTCGCAGAGATGAAGAAAAATGCACCAGATGGACTTAGTGAGTTTAAAACAGCTGACAGTAGACTGCATCCTAAAACATTTTCATTAATCATTACTAAGAATTTCGAAGCAAAAGCTCCGGAAAACAATTAGTGCCAGAGAAAAGCTGTTTTTCAGTCACACATACTTTTCTTTCCCTATAAACATACATTGACAGCTCCTCTCTTTCTAAAGAGGTTATGGCCTGAAGTATAGGGGCACTGTAATTATGAAATAGTGAAAAAGAGACTGTCCTTTCTGTCCAGCTAATGCATCCAGGTTCAGACGATGCAGCCCTGAAGCAGTACAGATGCTAGAGGTCAGAGCTATGGTTAGACACAAAAAGCCTGCTGTGACTCACTGCTGGAGAGTCATACTGTTTCATCTCAGCACTGAAATGAGCAGCAGGAGAGAGGAAAAGGGAGTGGGAAAGTGAGGAGACGCAGATTAGTTTTGGGAAGTCTTAAAATAATCGTGGAGAAAAGTCTTGCATGTCTCCCTCCTAGGTTGTGAGCTGTGCTTTGACTTGCTGTCCTCTGGAAGTCACTAGATTTTTTCCTTACATCTGTTGAGAAAAGGTGAAGAGTGAGAGGAAGAGAAATGAGGAGAGAGCCACCATCATTAGGAGCTTTTTGTCTTCAAAGCAAGTCCTTTTCATCATAAGGATCAATGTACCGTACTTTCATTTGCATGGTGTGAAGACATTATGAGATGCAAAAGACTGCGAAGAACAGCATCTGAAATGAGCTATTATCATCCCTTACAAGATCGATGGAGCTTCTCTTTCAGCAGCCTGCTAGGCTGAGGAGGGGGAGGGTGTTCAGGGAAGTGAAAATCCCTTCATTTAAAGGTAGCTTGGATGAAACACTAAAGACTGCACCAGGAGAAACAAACCTGCCCTTGTGCCCAAAGGTAGGATTTGTCAAGCAAATCTGTCAGCCTGAGAACATTACAGATCCCAGTAAGTCCAGCCGTCAGTATATCCTTCCCTTCTAAACCATCTGCAAAACGTCCCCTAGTCTTTCATTCCTTGAGCTGTCCTTCAGAGGAGTAATCTCTTCCATATATCCCAACAGCCTGTGAAAACAGACCCCACTTTCTTTCCCTCCATGTGCGTTCCTACACAAACTACATGACCAGCTTTCTCAATGGATTGCTCTCCTCTTTCCACTGTTTTAGATTTTGGACCCTTTCACTACCCTACAGCTGTCCTTGTTTTGAGCCCCCACACAAAGTGTTTTGCATCACCTTGTCCGGAGAGATGCAAGATATACAGTGTATTTGGTTAGAGCACCAGAAAGAGATGCATCTCCACAGAAGTGGGCAAAACCCAGCCACATGAACACACAAATGACTCAGCTCCTCAGGAACCAGAACATGCAGTTTCCACTTCGAGCATGGGATGGAGGTAGACTTCACCTGGGTTACTGCAAAACCACAGGGGCGCACCGAAATTTTTTTGCTGTTGCCATAGTGACCTCTCTTAAGAGACTGTATCCTTGGAGAGAGATGCTCAGCTAACATGGTATTAGCAGTGAGTTTTGCTTCTTGCTAGTGACGAACAAGCCCTCATAAGCTTCATGGAGGCATATATGCTTCTGGGAATGCATTTTATAGCCCTAATTTAAGCTTTGCTTATAATTTAAAAACTGCAATAAAATCTTGTCATCAGAAAATAAGGCTTTTCTATATTTGCTATTAGAAGCTATTTACTTGGAAATAATTAGCATAGAGAACACTTGTTTTATTAGGTCTGTGGATTTCTATTAGAATGATGGGCTTTTGGATAACACATGAGCTTGGAAAGGCTCCGTTATGCCCTCAGGGCAATATAAATCCCTCAGAGGAGATAATGCACCACCAGAAGAACATGGTAATGAGGTAAGACAAACAGAAACAAAAGATAATTACATTAGAGAATATGCTTCAGACAAAATGCACCATTACAACACATCAAAGCAAAGTAAAATGAAGACTGCAAGCTGACTTCCAGTTTATTATTTTTACCTTCCCATAAATCCACTGTCTGGAAAATATCTGTTGTTCTTACTCCGTAGATTTCAGCGGCTTTTAAGAACTGAGAAATTTGTTCCATCTGCTTGAAAGCCATTTTTGATTCAGAGATCTTTGCAATGGGCTCATTTCCCTTTGGATGTAAACTGTTTATTAACTTGCATAACAGCTGAGAGATAAATACAGAAACAAAATTAGAAAGCAGTCATCAAACTAGAAGGCAATTTATGCACATGAAATGATGCTGCAAAATGCTTTTGACCTGGCCAGTTTCTGTCAGGGACATAACTTCTTCAATTAAAAACAAAGAAGTGAGTTGATAATAATCAAAGTATATTAGAAATGCTTTTAAGCTTTCATTAATTGATGGCAATAGCCTGACCATATAAATCCTAATCTCCTAGAAACAACAAAGCAATCACTGGTAAAGGTTATATAACAACTGACAGAGAAGAAACCACATGCCTGAGCCAAAAAAATAAGCAATGTCAATTGAAATATTGTTAAAGTCACTTTGGCAGAGATTCAACGATTAGCGTATTCTTACAGCCCACTGCAAACAGCAGCATCTGCTTGTTATTCAATAAACCAATGGAATACAATGTTTTAGCTACAGAATTATTCCCAAGAAGAAAACAGTTATGACATAATCCAATCCTTCAGATTTTCTATCTCTCTTCACCTTTCCCTGTCAACACTGATTATTTCTTAAAGAGAAAAAGTATAGATCTGATTTTAAAACAGATCTCATTTAACTGTATGAGAAAAGGTGCTGAAGGAATGAGTCATACTCATATATAACATGCATGACTCATAAGAATCATAAGTACTGTACTAATCCCAGTGCACTAGTAGAATAATTATTTTCTGAGATTAAGATTCCTCATCAAAAGGAAATAAATCAGATACTAAGATACAGGTTTCTGCACTGGCCATGAGCTCTGACCAATTTAACAAGATGAAGACAGAAAATAAGGACACCGTGCAGATAAACACATGCAAGGATGTAATTGGACAAAACACTTACTGTTCCATCCATCAGCCAGGTTTGAAAATGTTGCCTTCCAGGAGGAGGGTGCTCTATTTGTTCTCCACACTGTACAATAATCCAGTTCACCAGCCTAGACTCTAATTCCGGGTCATATTTCTGCTCAATCTTTTCCTGAACTTCTCGGCTTAAGCCATAGCTTGGTCCTCTGTTAGCCATCTCTGGAACCGAAGCAGAACTTACTTAATGGGTACAGTCCTGATCTGCAGCCTTGAAGTATGCACCGGAAAATTAAAGAATAAAAGAGTGAGCAGCTTGCCCTATATGTTAGACAGTTGAACAGATGTTCATCAACACTGAAAGTAACTGTATGGCACTGGTTATAGCTGTTCTGCAGAACAGGGGAGGGATCAGCGAGGGAATATCCTTTTCCAAAAGCACAAATCAGCTACAACATTTTTAAAAAAAAAAAAAAAGGAAAAAACAGCAGTCCCCCCTGCCCAACCACAAAAGCAGAAGAAGAAAAGCAAGATTTAAAACAGAGCAGGTTTTAAAGAGAGGCTTCTGCTATGTTTACAGAGAATACAATAGAGTTCTGAGATCAATGTTAAAGCTGCCTGCAAATCCGAAAGCACTTTAAAATTGCCTACCTAATACTTGCTAATAAGAAGAGGGTTGTACATGGGAGCTCAAGCAATCCGATTAAAGATGCAGTCAGGGTCTTCCTCGGCAGAGCTGCAGGGATGGATATCCAGAGATCAGCAAATAGAAAAGCGTAGATGAATTTAAGAGACGAAGGCTGCCACAATGCCCTGCTGCCGCTGCAGCATCGTGGTTTGAAGAACAGTGTATTGATTTGATTTTCCTCACATATGAGGAGGGTCAAAGCAGGGGCGTTGCTAAGAGCCATTAAAGAGGCCTGCCTACTCACTCACAGCCTGGGGATCCTGTTTATCTCGCCCATCTGCAGTCTGTTTTCACGCGCGCTTCCTCGGCCTTGTGCTGTTCACCCCACAGGCTCAGTTTTACTCCACCTAGTCTGCACCAACCCAAGCTGCACCGAGCATCCCAGTGCCAGACAGTTGCAAAAACAAATAGAGGGACTTCACTCTGTTAAACAAAGGTAACAGAAATTATTACACATCTCGTTTATTTTTAAATCACAAAGCAGAAGCAAAGCCTTTCTCTCCCTTCTGCATCACGATGCTAACAGGCTTACAGCGTGAAAAATAGTTTCTCCTCTTCCTTGTTTAAGTGCTGATAAAAAGTTTCAACTAGAGGACAATAGGACGGAAAGTCAAAGAAAAGAATGCAGGTAGCAGAATATTATCATCACCCTACCATTAGTATATATTAGGCTATCAAATAGAGTAATAGTGTCCCAAGAAAACAACTTGAACCACTAAAAAGAAGGAAAAATCACAAAAAAATAGAAAACCCAGTATAAAACGCAAGGATCGTATTTTCTGCTGGTATGAGTCAGCATACCTCCCGTGACAGCAAGGGAGCTATGCCCATGTACGGTAGTTTAAATTTTGACTATACCACTGCAGTGGTGGGAGAGGCGAGAAGGACAGTTAAGATGAGACTTTTCTTCTGGTCTCATTTGTACAGATTTATCCTTTATTAAATAAAATAATTTTGCTCCTCTCTGAGTTGCACCAGACTTTGTCAAATATCATTCATCCATGCTGTGTTATCTATCCTGCTACAAAATTGTTCCCTTCTGGCAAATAATTCATGTTCAGCTTGATATCAAAGGAGGTTGATAAACCTGAGGTGGATACATAATCTGCTTTGTCAACAAAAGTCCTCCTGCTGCATTTAAAAAGAAAAAAATGGGGGAAAGGAACACAACTCCTTGTGTATCTACCTCATAATGGCCTCTTCATCCATTATTTTCTCATTTTAAGACCATGAATTCCCAGATTTATGCTGCTTCAGATGCTGCTGGGCTTGAGCAGACTCAAGAGATGAAAAATTTAATAGATGACCCAATTCATTGTTGTCCTCCACAGGCATTTCATTTAGTGCTTTCTCTTCTCTGCACTGGTAGTTTTAAAACCCTATGAAATATTTGGTTACATAACTCGGAGCATGCTACGTGACAGGGCCACCACTTGAGCACCTTCCATCCCAGCAAACACGCTGTTGAAGGCATAGCAAATGCGCAGGAACCAAGACTGCAAACCCAGCCTGGAGATCAGAGGAGGAGTGAATTGCAGCTGCAACAGTAGAAGGCAGTACATTAATTGGATGTTGTCTCCATTCAAGCAACTGTTAAGTGCCAGGCCTTACACTTGGTCAGTCCCACAAAGAACAAGAAGTTTTATTTACACTTTCAGATCTTTTTGCATTTCTGTGTCTAGAAGGGAGTTACCGAGGTTGCTTGGCTGTTTCTGGTCACACCAGGGTGTTCAGTGCTCGCTAGCAGTGAGATTTCATAAAAGCCACCTACTTTTGCATCAGCCTCTGACCCCGTTTCCCAACTTTGGGGCAGGGATGGGTAATTTAACTCTCCTAAGCTGCAGAGCAGAGGTCTCCCCCTTCACAGATGTTGGCTGTGCAACCTGTTCTCGAGGGACCGTTCCATACTGTGAAAGCTGAAAAGCAAGCTCGTCCATCAATATCAATTTTTAATAAGGCTTTGAAAACCAGGAAAGCTGCAGAGGATTGGAAAAATGCCAGCCCCCCCCCGCCCCAGTATTTCCAAAGTATGAGTAATCAAATCATAAGCCTGCTTCTGTGCCATCAATCCTGGGAAAAACAATGGAATTATTTTTTTTAAATTGTTAGTGTTGATGCAATTTACTAAAAGCTCTGTAATACATTAGAGTTGGCTACTGCATATGTTGATCAGGGAACTAACCTGACTCCAAAACACCACGACACATTAAAGAGATTAAAGCTGGCTAACTAGTAGGCCCTATAATATGACTGTGACTGAAAAGTCATTAATGATTGTGTATGTTTTTATTCAGTTTGTACAAGAATGTGTTCCCAGGTCTGAACTATTTAATAAGTCATTAGAAGTCACCAAAAAAGCCTAGACTCCTAAAAGATCCCTGCTCATGCAAGCTGTGATGAGTAAATGACAAAGGTAAAGAAAACTGCTTGAAAGCAGTCTACCTGGAAGCAGGCAAAAACGCGTCTCATTGAAGCCAAAGTCTAGCCATCATCAGAAAAGTGCTTTTCAGAACGTAGCACTCTGTCCTATGAAAAAGCAGAAGTTAAAAAAAACAAAACGCAGAAGCTGACGGAATACAAGCAGGTGGGCACAGACGCTGGGTAAGACACTGTGACTGAAGGGCTTGGCTGAATAAAACATGAGAGGTGCAACAGCAATGGGAATGTCGTGTCCCGTTCTGACAATCCCTCTCCAGAAGAAGTGGTGAAAGAACTAAATAAATTCAAATAGTCACTCCAGTAACCTGAGGATTGAAAATTAGACCCTTTACAGGAATCGCCTCAGAAGGAGTTATCTGTTTAGCTCACCAAGAACAGAAGTTAGGAAATGGCAGCACATGTGGCTACAAAGCAAAGAACTGAAGGAACTCTAGTTCCTCCTGTTGGACACAGGCATATTAAAGCCTGACGGCCAGAAATGTGATGTGTAAGAGAGAGACAGGTTTTCAGCAGCAAAGGTACTACCATTAGAACACCTCACCTACTGCTTCTGATGGATTTTGTTCTCTTATTTCTCTTGGTAACGCAAGATCGGACCTTATGACTAAAAGCAGAGATGAAGCTTGAATACTCAAAGTAGGATTTCACGCTTGTAAGAACTATACTCATCTTACGCTTTCACATAATCACAATATTACACTCTAAATTCAAAAATCTTTGCAAATCTATAAACAAAAGCTGCCAAGAACAACAAAACTGACATTAATTAGCTCACTATCCACTTTTAGATCCAGGGTAACTTGATAGCTTTCAATGTCTTCCAACTGGAACACAGAGGGAAAAGTAAAACTTATTCTGCTACAGAGCGACCCTTAACCTTTGTTAGATTCTCTGTATGGCAATTCTCTCCTTTGAAAGAGCCTGATATTTCAGCCATCTCAAAGCACTATCTTTCAAAGTATGCTGGGTCAATTCCCATCAGACAAAGCTATCCAGCAATTAGAATACCTGGAAAGTCCAGGCTCCGTTTCCCAGGTCTGCCACTGTGCCATAGTGGACCTTTCATAACTAAGTGGGGGGAAAAAAAAAACCATACATGGAAATTTTCCAAAGCTGTAAAACAGTTTACAGCACCTCCCTCCTGTCACAAGAAAACTTCTGAAGGGCTGCTGAAAGATGGTCCCTGCGTATACGCCTATGTCATGATGTCACGCTTTCTAGAGTTGCAGAGAGGACACTAAGGTTCAACACAAGCTCAGCGCAAGCACAGAGCCTTTCTCAGGGAGCTACAAGGCCAGGTAAGTGCTTGCAGACCCTTGGGTTTATACACGGCCTTGCTTTGTCATAAGGTACCTGGAGATGTTCTGCACAAGAGAACTAGTCAGACTATGGGAAAAAAAAAAGCAGCTACTGGAATATTGCCAATATCTCTGCCGGATGGCAGAGATACAGAACCAGGGGACAACATTAATTTTAGAAATTCTACCCTCCTCATTAATTTGAAACCTAAAATCTAGACAGCCTCAAAGACAAAAAGTGCTAACTTAAGCATCTTCTCTTTCACCTGCAAAAGAGTTTCTTTGCCAGCTCTGAAGATGTTAAGCCCCAAGCAAGTGCATAGTTTGAACACCTCAAGTTTGGGATTAAAAGCAAAGTGATTCAGGAAGGAAGGACCTTCCTACTTGTGGGACACAACAGAAAGCACTGACACTCCAGTCCGCAGAACAAGGCAGCTCCTAAGGCTGCCATGACCAGAAGTGTTTCTAGGATTTGTAAGTCATTGACCACGTTCCAAGCAGCTTGCCAGCACAAAGTTACCACTTACCACTGGAAACCAACTGCTATGGATACAATTGCCAGCACTCCCGATATTCAAGATGACCTTGGAGGTAAATTGTGCATTTTAATTCTCAGGATCTTTTAGTCTTGTGCTGGATTGACAGAATCCTTGAAAGAAAACCAACACATTTCATCATATCAATTTTTCAGTTGTCCTCGACAAAAACAATACCTTCTGAGAACTACCTTGGTCTGAAAATTATGCATTGCAATACACGTTTACCAGCAGAACAGAAAAGAAGTAGCATCTTTATTTCACTGAAACATAGGTCAAAACAGAAAGCAAGATTTACAAACAAACAAGATCAAATTCCTTAACTAAATAAATACTACTTCTTATGATTAGGAATTTAGCTTTGCTGTCAGGGACTTTTTCAAGAGTTGCTGCCCTAAGGACTAGCACACTCTGGCACACCTTCTGCCAGCAAACTGCGTTCAGTAGAGAAGCAAAGGAGAGGGTTCTCATGAGGCCCAGACCCGATCCCCGGCAGCCCGTGTCCTTCAGGGATTGCTTTTCCAGGAGCAAAGTCTGGGCAGGCCATTTACATCACTCCAACCATGAAGCGTGCTACTGTTCAGCATACCTTTGCCGCAGATACGAGCACCTGCTTCCACCCTGACAGGCAGCAGTGACCTTCTCGTGTTGCCACGTGGGAGGCAAGCGGACAACATGGTGCGGGTCAGGAGGCCCAAAAAGAACACAACCTTTCACACGCTAGCCTAGAAACATTTTAAATTTGTATTTTAGTTTCAGAACCAAGTGACTGGAAGTTTTAGCAGCTGTCATTTGCTTTTCATTCCAAATACAAATGCAGAGCTAGCCGAAGCTCCTTGCCAAACACAAAACAAGACACCGTAGCAGGCTGAGAACATGTCTATTCCTCACCCGTAAGCAGATCACAAACTACAATTACTGTGTCATACGGAGGACACCTATTTCTCTTTAATGGAATAGAAGCATTGGGCCATATAACACACATATGCAGGACTTGAAAGTGAAATACAAGGTCAAGCCTGCAACCAGACTGCAATAGGTCCTGTAATTTAGATTTATGCATAACATGGCCAAGGCTGTAACTAACATTCTTCTGCTCTAGGCGAATATATATTGAAGCGAGACGAGGTCCTACAGTCACAAAGTAAATCTAAGCTATATAAACTGACCTGTGAGCAGTAAATTTTTTGTCCTTCCTCTCTGCCTCTTCTTCCCAACCGTTACAGTAGTCTCTTCCTCTAGAAAACACCTGCCAGGAGAAAAGCAACACGCACAGCGGCAATAAAACCATGTATGTAGCAAGCTGCCTGCTATTAAACGGAATAGCTGAGTTCCCTCTGCCTTTCCTATCCCCGCTGTGCTTGAGAACAAGGGTGGAAGAGTGAGAGTGCGCACTGATTTTCAGTATTTCTGTATGTGTTCCTTACACAGTTGTTGAATTATCACCAAACTTTAGTGAAATTCTGCATTCCCACCCATCCGACTGAATTTGTCTAGCAGCCTAAAGAAGACACCGCTGATCTTAGAGACAGGTTAAACTCCTAACCCTCTTCTATTTCCAGAGAAGCCTTTAACATAATTTTTTAGCACTTCAGAAAAAAAAAAATTAAATTGAAAGGGTAAGGTAAGCTTCTCTATAACAGCACTGCTGAGTAACTTAAAAATCAAGGAAGTTCAAATCTCATTATTACCCAGGACACGATTTTCCTGCCCACTCCCCCCGCCCGCAAAAGAGGGTATATGGACCAAGGAGAAACAACAAGCACAGACCTAATGTAGCAACTCTGACCAAGGCACTGCTTCAGAAAATGTTGTAACTCTGTACTGCAGTACAACTAGAGCATTGAAAACATTGCAGCAGCTGCAGTCACATAGCTGGTTGAAAGTTTCTCTCTAAGCACGTTTTAATTTGATATGAAAAGTATGGTACCATAAATCCTTTCGCCCCATTGAATAACAGCATGTCCAAGAGAGCACGTCACCAAAATTAACATAAAAATGAACAGCAGGAGGCTGTTCTTCTAAGGCCTATCCAGCTAGGTTCTTTTGTGAACACTGCTTTGTTTGTATTTAGTGTTGATGCAAGAGAAAGTAAATTAGCTAAACTGAAACTACATGAAATGCTTAATACCATTTGACTAAAAAAAAAAAAAAAAGCTGAAGCATGTGAGGCATATAATACAAGGCCAAACAACAGAAGAGAGAGAACAAGTAGAATACTTGACAAGATAAAAATGCATGTATATAAAACTGCATCAGTACAGCTCAATATGCACAGAATAAGAGCACTTGTTTATTAGGAAACAAATTGAATAAGTTTTAGAGACTCTTTCAACACATACTGGTCTATTGCAGAGTTTAATCCCAAACACAGGAAAGCATGCCTCACCATTTTCTTCCTTTTTAGAAGGTGGAATTGTTCGTTTCACAAGTTAAGTCTCAAGTAGTTTGATTTTACAACAGATCTGAAATGAAAATGTTGGTAAGGACTAGGGACAGTTGAGGTCAGCCGGTAATGCTTTTCTTTTTAATGAAAACTATTACCTGCTTCTTTGGTATTATATGCTAATCAAGCTTCCTGCCTAGCTATAAAGGCTTTTTGTTATTTACCCGTAAAACTTGAATAACTGTAACTCCTCAGATGGAGTTAATGTTACGTAGTTTAAGCATTACATATAAGATAAATACCTCAAGGTGCTTATTCAACTAGTATTGTTTGATCAAAATCAACACCACAAGCAGCTGAGTTGCTCGGTTAGTGTCCAGAGCTTCCTTGTATTGTGGCAGCCGTGTCAGCCCCAACATGTCTGTACTACACCCAGTGACAGATGAGCCCAGAAGTCATTTTCAGACCTGCCAAAAGTGAAAGACAATGAGAATGCTAACAACTTAAGCTAAGAGTGCTACTGAAAATAATTAAGTGTAGATTAAGGTATTCACAGAAAACCACCTCCCTCAGGCAGCACAAGATAGAGTTGGTAAATGCGAAAGCATAAGACTGATCATTTTGTGTGACTGAAGCTTATTGTTGAGGAAGGGTATGTTCTACCATATTTTGGCAGCAAATCAGAAGTCCATAAAAAAAAGAAAAAAACAGAAGAATTCATTACAAAGGATTTTAAAAATCTGCACCATGCAGAACCGTCCAAATGTATAGTACCCTAGTTCAATACAGTATTTCTACAAAGGAAAGAAATACTTTTTTTTAAACATGACTAATATTGAAAATAATTCACTATCTAGGCATCTACTGGCAAAGACGAAAGAGATGCCAGAAGCATTAACTCAGGGGACAAAACGTAGTACCAAATAAAATCAGAATGACACCATAATATATGAATATTACATTATTCAAGATTGTCAAAACTTCCTGATAGGTCAAGAGCTAGTCATGGGTAGGATGCAAATCTCCCTGTTTATCATCTATCCCTTCTTTCAGGCATTTGAACGTGCCAAATTGACAGTAATCAAAATGCTGGTAATTTCCAGCATGAACACAAGGAAAATGCTATGCTTGCAAAGAAAAATACCAATGGAACTACTGCGGCAAAGTTAGAGGAAAAAGCCACCTCAAAGCCACTTCTCCGTATTTAAGGAATATAGACTGAGTTTAGAAAATGGTAAGCAAACACAGAGAGAAGAGCACATTCAATGAATCTCAAAATCCTACCTGGAATAAGTATCATCTCTGCGTTTGCATTTACACTGCATGCAGCAAATTTTGGGTGTACCTGCAATGTAAATGCTACCCCCCATCTCCATTTAGCAAGAAGAGAAGGAAAACAGAGAAAACTATAAAAAAAGTGGCATACAAAAAAAAAAGCCTCCTTAAGATTAAGTTTTACTAATGCTGTGGTTTGAACAACAGATGCTGCAGTTTTGTATCCCCAACAATTGTGTCAACCCTGTTATACTGCCTTCTCCCACCTAATGTTATTACAGCAGAATAATGGGGAGAAAAAAAACAACAAAACACAAACACCAAAACCCACCACCAAACAAGAAAAAAAAAACCACCTGAAAACTACTCATACAACTGCTCTGCTTCACATTTGTATTCAGCTATCTTGCTGTAAGGCATTGTAACAACAAGATCTTACCCATAAAATATCAATTATTTAATAAAGGCTAAGGTGAAGCTTTGAATGAACACAATGCAATTCTTTCAAGAGAAATACACAGCTACAGTTTATGCAGACATATAAAGATTTCTCCCTGTCTGTAGCATTACAGTTAAATGGAATGTTTACAGGTATAACTTCCAAGTCCAAAAAATAGCTCAAAACTTCTCAGTTACTGAAGTAACTTTAATATGTGTGAACAAAAAGTACACCTATCACAATTAGTAACTTTGGGCCTTAATTAAAATTAATTACTTCAGAATTACTGCAGTCCGCTTTTGTCAACTTTTTCTTCCATTAAGAGACAAAGCAATCTAAGAGATTAGACAGAAATAGATTAAAAAAATTGTCAGAGGTAAGCTAAGAGCAGAAAGTTTTGAAGTAACTTAATTTTGATTTGAGTGTGTCTTTAAAACTCACAGAATCTATTTTTCAGGTTTTATCACATGCAAGTCACATGAACACATACAAAGAAGACAACTGTTTAACAATACATAAACATGAATACGGCTCAACCTTCAGGCATGGAAGTGTCTGAGCAATTTGCATAAATTATCTGAATTAATTTTTCTGAAAAGTAAAACACACATTCAAGAGGTTTTAAAACTTAAGAAAGTATAAAACTTAAGAAAGTAATGAATTGCATATTCATACAGTCAGAAAAAAGTCTACTCAAGAAATAGAAGTACTTGGAAAAAAGACTTCATGGAATGTTGTAATTCCTCAGACAAGTACCCTGAGCTAGATTAATTGAGTTAGGGAATTGGTACGCTTGAATTAGAAGGGTTGCATCTAAACTAGAGCCATCTTTTTTACTCTCATACCAGAATTCAATTTTTTTTATATCATAGCTTCTTGGGTTTTGCAGTATTGAAGCCTAAATAAAACCGTACTTCACAGTAACTCATCTGAAATTTAGGGGGGGTTTATTTTGTTATTGGTTTTAGCTTTTTGTTTTAGTTGGGTTTTTTTAATTAAAAACTACTACCTCAGCAAAGCTCTATACAATGTATTCTACTGACGATGCTAACACTGAAAATGACAAAATCTCTAGAAATACCTTACCCCCAGGAGCTTTATTCTTTTAAGGCAGCAATAGCGATGCCATTTACTACTCAAAATAATAAAGCCAGAAACAACTATATACTTTTAACTGATGTTTCATATTAAGGTCAGCCTGAACTAATTCCAGTCCCTCACCTAAGCTCCTCTCTCTTTCAAGTATACGAATGGCACCATATTTTTGGACAAAAGCCAGGTAATAGTCATATTCGCAATTAAATCCACTTACTATTAAATTCTATGGATTTACATTATGAGAATTATCCAACTATTAAGTTTCATTTACAAATTTTCAGGCTTGCACTCATGCACCTCAAATTCTTAACTCTGGAAAACACTGTTCCTAGTAATCTACAGTTCTCAAGCCCTAGAAAAGAGGCAGTGATGCCCTATGGTGCTGTACTCCCCACTTTAGAGAAGTTACTATAAAAGCAGAAGAGGCACTGTATTGATCCAGTTTCAGTTTACACCAGGATTATATATTGTTCCCTTAGTAGTACACCCACAAATTAACTATTACAAAAAGACAGCCTGGGGAAGAGGACATAAACTCTAGCAATAAGCATAGATAAAAGAGCTCTGTCTGCACTTTGAGGCCCCGCATTCCCAGAAGTTAACTTCTTACTTCTGTAGTACCCCAGGCACACCATCAGGGTGTGCCTTCCACTTTTCAATTTTAACAGTACTTAAGAACAATATAATTATTTATCTGAAATCTGTTTATTATGCTTCACGTTATTCACTATTTCTAATAACAACAACTTTAGTAAACACTTAAGTTGTATTTTGCCTTGCACAAATGGTTTCAGACATAAGATACAAGAATGTTACAGCAAAAGGACAATACTGCAAAGGTGTCAAAGACAAGGGAAATTAAAGTTTTACTGTACAGGCCAATAGTAACAAAAATGCATCAACATTTCAGTACAAAAGTGTAGGAAGCTTGCGAAAAAAGGTTTAAGTGGTGAAGGAGAGGTTCTGAACACAACAGCAGCGCTCCTTCGCATTTTGGACTGTCTGTGCAAATGCAGCATTAATAAGATACCTGTTTTTATGAAACAAGAGGTAAGGAAACAGCAGATAAAGCTCAGTTTCTACTGTGATAGTCAGAGGCCTGGCATCATCGTGTTAGGAACAGGGTTTCTGCTACTCATGGAAAAGAGTCAGGTGTAGAGTTCATGCACTTATGCTACTCTGCAGCTTATGCTAATGTTGCCAACTTATCAATTAAATCATCAACGGTATTCACAAGAAGTTTTGTATCCTCCTTCTCACTCATCCGATGTTGGCCAATTTTGCGGAGGATAACATCCACATCTTTGCTCAAAACACGATCAGCAACTTGCATAGAGATCTGCCAAGGGACATCATCATCCTTCATGCCATGAATAAGTCGTATAGGACACGTTATAGGAATAGGACTATTTAGCACACAGTGATTTTCTGCTTCTCTGATAAAGTCATAGGTCAAGGAGTAATATCCTTCCTCATTATACTTTGTTGGAAACTTCCATTCACCTTTTTCTTCTATTTCTTTTTGTGCCTATAAAAAGAGAGCAAAGAATAGACAACACAGATGTTACGAGTTCTTTAGAGTGCCTCAACTTATTTCTGTTCTAAAAGCAGTAAAACCTCCCCAGGTGTAAAACTTCATTGTGTTCATTTTTATTAGCAGAGAAGGTATATTCCTGTTCACATTCCAGCATATGAGAAGACAAACCCCCTACCATGTCACAAAAGCTACTCTGCACGTCTCTCCTGCAAATTAATCTAGTTAAGAATTTCCAATGAAGTTAAGTTTCTCAGCCAGAACCTATCAGAAAGAAAAAGACGTATAGCCACCATGAACAGCAAGTCTCTTTGGCTTCAGTCAGTTCACTGAACCTCAAACAAGGAGAATCCTAGGAAAAAGGATTTTTCCAGTGATTAGTCTTTTCAGTCTTTGCCACAATAGCTGTGTCTAAATAATGTATTTACAGAATCTTACTTACTCTTTAGCAGTAATGCTGACACTATGAAGTGGCTTAGAAAAAAAAAAACAAACAAAACAAGAGAATATTTTATTCAAAAGTAAAAGTTATTTATTACCATATTTGTTTGTCACATTATAACACCTGATTTACTGTCCTGAAGACTGGACATTATCGTCATCAAGGAAGCAACTCGGAGTCTTCCCACCACCTAAATCTTATAGTCTTTACAAACACACTAATCTGAAGAATTCCCTTCCTACACACACAACCTGTGTCAGACTCATGTCATCCAATGTCATCTCAATTACTTAGCAGCTGCTTCTCCATCATTGAAAGCACAAGGATCCAATTTGAATGCAAATATAAGATATCCAACACTGAAATCTAATGGACTTCTGAACAGCAGGGATCTGACTTCACGTCCTATATGCCACAGTAATATAAACACATTTTAGGTAGTGCTCACACTAACTTCATACTAGAAGCACAGTACTTTGCAGATTTTTAGATTAATGTAAATTTTCAGCTTACCTCCACCACAAACACAGAAAACTTAGCAGAAGACTTGCAGGAAAAGTACAGTTTGAACAACAGAATTTCGTAAATGCTTGACAGATTTTTAGATTGCACAAAAGCCAACCATCAACATTTACCTCAATGGGAAGCTTCTTAAATGTTGTAACAAGATGGTCTGCTGCTACAGCTACTCCAACCAGAGCAGCTACTTTATCTGGGCGTGCTATTGCAGCATGAAGCATCAGCCATCCACCCAAGCTGGAGCCCACCAGAATCTGAAAAAGCGAGAAAATAAGACATTATTTTACAGGAAACTGCTAATAATTTTTTCTTTTTTTTTTTTTTAACAAAATATCAGTTTCATTTTGTTTAACTACTTAAACCTTGGGCATAATCCTGCTGTCCTTACCCAGGCAGAACTGCTGTCACCTCCAGTGGAAATTTTGCCTGAGTAAGCACCACAAGATCTGGTATTTTATTATTCTTTTTGTTTGGCATGGCTGGTTATTGCTGTCTGAGACTGAAACACTGTAAACAAAATGAGAGTTGAAACAATTCAGTATCACATGCATACTTCATGTTTCCTTCTTAAAATAAATGCACATGGTAAAGGCTCAGTGCAGTGAAAGAACTCAACAAAAGCAATTCATAATACAAAATTGTTTTAAACACGATACTAGGTATTCACAGATTGCAGAAGATTTCAAGTTTCTCACAGTCATTTCTAAAGTAACTGAAGAAGTGTGTTTTTTTAAACCTATTTTATCATATAGAGTATTTTAACTTGTAACATTCCTGCATGTCCTTTAATTAATGTATCAGCATGGGACAGTGACACACTGTTTCATGAAGAGGGCTGCGCTGCACTGGAACAGTTCCCTGTCCCCCATCAGGTGGAACCTCCACCATGAGGCTTTCTCTGACTCCCTACGATGACAGCCCTGCTCTGAGTGGGAGGCTCTAATAAACAACCTCCAGGAGGTCCTGTCAATCCATGTTTCCATGATTTTGTGATCTACCTGCTTGCAAAAGAGGTCTTACAAATACAGCCTCTCAAACGATTCAGCTTGAAAGTGAGCAGGTGTCAGTTGTTAAATAGAAGCTACTGTTGACCAGAGCTATTACAGCATATTTTTGATTAATGTTCTACCTTGAGGACAAAAAGCATTCTACATTTAAAAATCAAATATAACCTGTGGTCCATCTGTAAGTTCATCCAGTATAGACAGAACATCTTTTCTCCACTTCCCAATTGTACACTCCTCAAATTTACCATCTGAACTTCCACATCCTGTATAATCAAATCTGAAAAAGTAAACATCAAAATAAAAGTAATAGTACTGTCTACAGCAACACAGAAGCTAACTAAACGGTACCGTTTAATCAAATTATATGGGGGACAAGATACCGCATTGAATATTTTCTTGCTTGGTCCTGCATTATCACTAGCACCAGAAACCATATAGAAGACAACATATTCAAATAAGTGATGCAGCATTCTCTTGTCATTTGATATAACAATACCAAAATTTACCAGGATATTTCCCAGACAAAGAAGTTTCCCTTACAGACAAAAAGCCCCAAATACTTAAATTTTAGAAGTATTTTTTAAATGGACAAACTGTCTTTCAAACGCTATACCCAAACACAAAGTCTTATGAAACTCAGCATTCAACCTAGTATATCAAAGGAGAGTTATCACCAAGCATATGCATATTCTTCAGAAACAACAGAAGACACTGGGTAACTTAATAGATTTGGCAGTTAAGAAGCATGCGTATAGTGGTAACTTAAAAAATTAGAACTCCAGGTCCTTTCTTTTTCATTTTTGTGCCTGTAGCCTTAACGTAACACTTAGCACCCTACATTTGAAATGGAAGGAAGATGCTGCTTAGCTTGTGTACAGCACAGCATGCATTCCAATCCAAATGCCAAAGTTTACCCCTTCCCCCAACCCATGATACTAGTTTAATTTTCTCAAGAACAACGCTTTGCATGTACCTGATGAAAGAATGACCTAGAGAGTTGCAGAAATCTTCAAGGGCAGCTGCTTTCCGACCATTCATATTTGAATTAAAGCCTGGAAGGAAAATAACCCCTGGATTCCTGCCTTTCAGTTTATGATATGCAAGATTTGGTCGATCTGGTCGAGTAAGAAAGCTGACTGATGATTTCAGCCTGCAAACTAATAAAAAGAGTTATTTAGTACAATCATCGTGATAACCTTGGCAGAAATACTAATACTTTATAAAACAAGGATTCGGGAAATATGGGCATATTATGTGAAAATAAGATATTTTGGCTCAAGAGAAAAGAAAAAAGTATTTCCTATATTCTTTAATGACTCACTAGTATTGATCAACCTGAAAAGCAAAGCCGATTGTGATTCATTCTCAAATCATTAAGTGCCAACCATGTAAGGAGTACTCAGCAATTAGCAAAGTGGTTGACTGAAGCCAAATTCTTCCTATACGTGATTCCTCCTCATGTTTTATACCATCTTGAATATACTTACCCATTTCATATGAAATGGTAAGATTTTTCATCTGTGTAGTTTAACATTTGTTTTTTCCAGACTGAATTTCAAAAAATATAATTTTGGGACTAAAGTATTCTGTGCAATGGGAAGGTCACAAGTACGAGGTGACAAATTTTTGATGAAAATTAAAACTGAAGGACAAAACTGCATCTGCATCAAAACCCCAGATCCGTAAGATCTATGAAGGAGATGTACAGTGGGGAAGTTCAAAAGTAGGAATTGGGAAAGAATCTGGTGACTAACTTTTTCAACATGACAAACATAAAACAACATTAGCATTGTTTAAAACCAAATTAAATAAGTGACATCTTGCCTTTTTTATCACATCATCAACAGCTATTTCTGCATAAGTTAAAGATTATTGCCAGGAATACTGGAAAAAAGGGCTCACTGACCTCATCTTAACATCAGTCTTTTTCTCAGATATGAAGCACAGAAAGTAAAAAACAAAATAAAGCTACATTTTCCGTAAATACAGAGCAATACATTAAACACATTCTATAAGAAGAAACAGAATTGACCATTGTAGAGCTATGATTTTCTTATGCATCTCCAAAAGAGGCACAAATATCCCATTACATGGTTTTGTGTATTCTTGCTGGAGAGGTCACATTAGTCCAGTACTCAGATTGTTCTGTTTAAACAGAATGAAATAGCACTTTGCAAACCTAAATCTTTTGCAAATATTTAAAAAATGAAAGATCGTTTAGTGCAACTTCTGTCAAATTGAGCTGCAACATACTACATGAGAGAAAAATTTTCCTATCAACATAAACTTAAAATTATTTTGTTTTAGTTCAAGATAACAAACCAGACACATTTGGAAAGCAAACACTAGGTTGGACTCTGTTATTCACATTAAGAACCATCAAAAAAAAAAAAAGAGTTGGTTTCAAACAAGGAAAAAAGATTAACAAAGGAAATGCTATCTAATTAATAACTATGCTGAATCTCAACAGCTGCTACAGTATTTAACATAAGTTTAGCAGTTAATTGTACCTCTACTGTGGGTGAGGGCAAGTGATTTGTAGAGAGGTGTTATGGACACTCAATCCATTCTATTATCCCACTCAGCAAGACAATTCGTTAAACTGAAAGGTTGGTTGAGAATTCTAAGACTTTGATACTCTTAATTCTTGGATTAGAAGACTGGTTCTTCAATACTGTAAAGCAATAGCAGGGTACAACCCCAAACAATACATCAAGGCTTCCTAGTGGTATAACAACTGGATAAATACTGCAAATACAGGCCACAACAGTATCACACCACTTAATTGTTCTGCAGTTTTGAGTTATGCTTTCTCACTATCAAAGAGATTATATTCAAAGGGGTTTGGGTTTTGTTTGTTTTTTAAACTTGCACGTGCATGGGTAAATGCGGATGCATAACAGATGCAGGATGCAGCTAGTATTCAGCCCTTTCCCACAGTCTAACAGAAATTAGACCATTTGAACTACTGATTAAAACCATTAAATCATTCCTGAAACAACGGGACAGTTCTTTATCCTATTCATGCATCAATTATTATAAAGGGAGCTAAATGCCACTGTGAAGTTATATTTACTCAGATGCATCCAGCTATGATTTTTGGTTTGAGTGTGTCTCTTGTGGGTAAGTCAGTCACTTCTTCACCTGCCAGTAACAGAGGAAATACACAAAGAAGTGCTAAACTTGACAGAAAAAGAATTAGGAGTTTTTTTCTCCCCTTTAAGCCCTGATAGCCATCTCTGAAGTCACTGTTTTTCCATCCTGCAGCACTCTGGAGGTGCCCTCAAACTGTCTTGACATTTTAAGTGCACCAGCAGCAATCCTAACTTGAATAATGCAAAACTCTAAAGCAACCACCCCAGCCAATCCAAAAGCAAGGCTCACTGGAGTCATGCTCTCAGACTTCCCTTTAGACAGACAAAAACATCAGTAACTGCGCAGCTACCCAGTAATTTCTCCTCCTGAAAAGGTGAAAGACCTTGGTAAGAGCAGGGAAGCACTTCTGAAGGGTGCAAGGTGGTACTTAGTATTTATAAAAGCANTCTCACTATCGAAGAGATTATATTCAAAGGGGTTTGGGTTTTGTTTGTTTTTAAACTTGCATGTGCATGGGTAAATGTGGATGCATAACAGATGCAGGATGCAGCCAGTATTCAGCACTTTCCTACAGTCTGATTAAAACCATTAAATCCTTCCTGAAACAACAGGACAGTTCTTTATCCTATTCATGCATCAATTATTATAAAGGGAAATAAATGCCACTGTGAAGTTATATTTACTCAGATGCATCCACGCTATGATTTTTGGTTTGTGTATGTCTCTGTCGGTAAGTCAGTCACTTCTTCACCTGCCAGTAACAGAGGAGATACACAAAGAAGTGCTAAACTTGACAGAAAGAGGAGTATTTTTCTCCCCTTTAAGCCCTGATAACCATCTCTGAAGTCACTGTTTTTCCATCCCGCAGCACACTGGAGGTGCCCTCAAACTGTCTTGACATTTTAAGTTCGCCAGCAGCAATCCTAACCTGAATAATGCAAAACTCTAAAGCAACCACCCCAGCCAATCCAAAAGCAAGGCTCACTGGAGTCATGCTCTCAGACTTCCCTTTAGACAGACAAAAACATCAGTAACTGTGCAGCTACCCAGTAATTTGTCCTCCCTGAAAAGGTGAAAGACCTTGGTAAGAGCAGGGAAGCACTTCTGAAGGGTGCAAGGTGGTACTTAGTATTTATAAAAGCAAGTTACAGACAGCAAGAGCTAGCTACAGGAAGACCCCAGGACCCTCGTGTGATGCCATGGAATTCTCTTCATATCAGAATCACTGTGCCATTTTAATTATATTATGACCAACGGAAACTGTGATTGAGACCAATGCTACATGTCAAAGCCAAAGAAATCCTCCAAACAACTTTGGGAATGATCCAGCACTGTGACGTACCCACTGCTAACAGCAGCCACAGATCAACACTGCTCTGGTAGATAATGGACTCAACCTTGTCCACACTTTGTTTCATGGATTTGCCTATGCCACAGGAGTAAGAAGGCCACCAGTTCCACCAGCAGGAACTGCTGCTTAGACCAGTCTCTGAGCACTTAACTGCACACTCAATAACCAGCTATTCTGATCACACTACCACTTAAAACACACAGAAAGAAAAGCCATCAACAAAACACTACTGTATTCATGTTTTATACAGATTCAAAATGTGCACCCTTAGTGGCAAGTAAGCTTTACTCACTTCTACAACGAGCAACCCCAGATGAGGTTCATTACCTCATCAAAAAGAGCAGCTGCCTATCAAATTTAAGGCAATGAGTAACTTCAACAAGCCAGACAAGCACCGAGCCTAGAACAGCAAGAAGGGGCACTATGTGTTTGGGCAGAGGATCATCTCACACAAAAGTGGATGGCAGCAAAGCTTTTGCAGGTGCCTGGCGAAGCCTCAGACATAGGAATGTTCCACATCCAAGAAAGCGAACTGGCCCACTTCCTCCGACTTCCAGCTCCTCAGAAAGCAGCAGCGGCAGGAGGAGCTTACAGCCAACTAAACACGCCCGGGAAAGCAGCTGCTCCGCGGACACGCACAGGTTTGGGCACTACCTGCCCTCCCCCGTGCACAGACACCGAACCACCCCCCACAGGCTCGGCAGGGGAGGAAAAACCCGTCAGAAAACCCGTCCCTCGGCGAGGAGCGGAGTTTAACACCACCACCTCCCCCCCCGCCCCGGGTACGCGCCCTGCCCGCTCCCGACCCAGACACGGCGCTGAAGCGGGAAAGGTGTGTGTGGGGGGATTGGGGGTGTGCCACCTCCTGCCGCCCGCCCCGCGCTCTGCCGAGAGCAAACACACCTCCCCACGGCCACTACACACGGTACATACACCCACCATAGATACGTATCCTCTCCCCTCTCTCTAACTGACTGACTAACTGACTGACTGACTGACTGACACCCCCTTCTCCCCCGGCCTCAGAGGCCGGCGGCGGCAGAGGAAGATGAGCGGCGACGGAGCGCTAGCAGAGGAGCCCCAAGGCCCTTCCCTTACCCGGGAGCCCCAGGGCCGCCCTCAGCGGCGACAGCAATATCACCATGGCCGAGGCAGGACGGCAGCTGCCGCCGCCTCGCACCAACCCCCGCAGCGCCCCTGCCGCCGCCATGGCCGCCGCCGCGCGCCGCACGGGACCCTCGCGGCCGGCGGAGGGTAGGGCGCCTCACTGCGCAGGCGCCAACTGCGCCGCCAGGGACAGGCGCATGCGCCGTGCCGCCTCCCGCCTCCCCGGTGCGCGTGAAACGCGGGAGGGGGCGGGGCGAGGGGCGCGCGTGCGCTGCGGCGTGTGGCGGCGGGTAACGGGCGCGCACCGAGTAGGGTTTGATCAGTGTAATTAATGCCGTGTGCTTATTTGTGAAGTAGAAAGTAGGTTTGGTCGATAAAAACACTTAATGAGCATTCGCCTAGGTGCGAGGGTACTGTGGAGAGGGGAGTCTGGGTGAAGGCCTCTACCCGACGAGGCTGGTGAGGCCCAGTCCGGAACCCCCCCCCCCCTACTGCAGGCACGCGGGGATAAACCGTGACAAAGGACACGTTTTGTCATATATGTATAATGTAATGGGCAGAATTATCTGGCCCCTGCAGAGGGCCAGAAATGGCATTTCAAAACCCATCATCCCTCCCTGGGCTGCCTCTGCAGCGGTGTCAGGGCTCGGCCGTTCCTCAGCCCACAGGGAGTTAGAACCAGGCTGTGCCTCCTTACCCGGCCTCATTCACACAGGCATGGTAGCCAAAACAAGGCGTTCCTTCCAGAAGGTCTTTATGCATGGTACCTCTTATAACACAGGCCACGCAGAAAGGAAGAAAACACCAAGAGAGGTCAGTGCCTGCGAAGGTTATTTTCCCAAGCAAGTGCCAGCCCAGCCCCTGTCAGCAGCTGTTGGTCAAGGGATGCAGCAGCTCTGGTTTTTAAGACACAGCCTAGGTGGTTTGCAATTGAATCATAGAATTGTCTAGGTTGGAAGACACCTTTAAGATCATCAGGTCCAACCATCAACCTAACACTGCCAAAACCACCACTAAACCATGTCCCTAAGCACCACGTCCACCCCTCTTTTAAATACCTCCAGGGATGGAGACTCCACCACTTCCCTGGGCAGCCTGTTCCAATGCTTAACAACCCTTTCAGTGAAGAAATGTTTCCTAATATCCAGTATAAACCTACCCTGGTGTAACTTTAGGGCATTTCCTCTTGTCCTATCGCTTGTTACTAGCAAAAAGAGATCAACCCCCACGTCGCTACAACCTCCTTTCAGGTAGTTGGAGAGAGCGATAAAGTCTCCCCTCAGCCACCTTTTCTCCAGGCTAAACAATCCCCGTCCCCTCAGCTGCACCTCATAAGACTTGCTCTCCAGACCCCTCGCCCGAGGTCCTTCAGGGTAAGTAGGTACTTGCCTCCTATGGAGGTAAGCTTGGAAGGTTTGCAGATTGACCATAAAAAATGGTGCCTACTGCCGTGCTTTGCTTACATCATCTTGTTGTCCACCACTACAAAATGCACCGTGCTTTGTGATGATGATAGCAAACTTAGTGAAAAAGTCATAAAACTGCACAGGCTTCTACAATGACCTAATGCTTCCTGCAATTCAAGTCATGTCTATGTCAGATACAGGGAAAACGGGGAAACCCTTAAACTTCAGCAATTTCTGTTTTGCAGTTAAACAAACAAAAAATGTCTATCTTCAAGGCTGGTGATAAATTTTTCAAATGGGGTCATAAAAAATTAGAAAGATACTGTATTATGTACATGCAGTAAACAGACTACGCTCCTAATTTCACTGCCATCTGAAAGATTATTTTCCATAGCTCTTTTACGGGGAATCGCATGGAATGGTTAAATTAAGCATTATTAAGAAATATAAAATTGCTTGCACAACTGTATACAACTATTTAAAAGAGAAGCAGAAAGGTCTCAAGATGAAGCAGCAAGTAAGTATTTAAAACAAGCATATTTTTAAAAATGTTTATTGAAATGCCTTCATTGGATCATGCAGGATACAAAAATCATTATTAGAAAACCTTTATAACCGTACTTAGGAGTAAAATCAAGATACATCAGGGAAAAATAATAATTATATAAAACAAAGCAATTTATTTCTGATAGTGTTTTAAATCATTAGATTACAAGCTGTGATCTGCACAGACGATAACAATTACCTTGCAATAACAGTCCCTTCTTTTATGATTCAAGTTGAAACTGATGTTTGTCATGATAAAGCAACCATATCACCTGTGTATACCACAAGAAATTCAACCCGTTCATTACAGATACAGGGTTTAAAAAGTATAACAAAAATATTCTGCCAGCATACTTCTATTCAGCTTTCAGTTTATTTGTTCCATCAAAAGCCATTAACTTTTCATCGGAAAGAAAAAGGCTAATGTGCTTTCTTCTATTACACAAACCACATAGCACGTAAGTTTTGATTACTGAAATAGAACTTCTTTGAAGTCATATTATAAGAGACTTTCTTGAAGTTCAGTTCAATTAAATAAGTTATGTTTTTGCAATATTACTCAAGGACTTGGAAGTGATTTTAAAATGGGAGACTACTGCACCCTCACTATTTTTGTTGTTCTAGGAATCTCAGTCTGTTACTTAAAATTTTCAGGGTTTTTTTTATACATACACTGTTTAGTGTAAACTCTTAGAACTTGCCTCTCTCTTTTTATTCTATTTGACAGCATTATTCTGTGCAGATATGCATTAAAAAAAAAAAACCCAAAAACTCTCTGGGGCTGAAAACTTGGCTCCAAAGAATTTAGATGGATAGAGATTTTGATGCTGGCTTCAAGGGGACCAATGTTTGAGAAGTTACAGTAGAGCATTCACTTGGCACAGAGTAAGTTTAGAACGATACTGGGACCTTACTACATAAAAGAAAATTGCTGTAGGGTCTAGAATCAGCTCATTCTATTCAACAGGGAAGATTAAAAAAACCCCTCCTAATGAGGAAGTTAATACATATGTTTCCTTTTCATATCCTTGTGGAAAAATGCATCTTTATAAAGCTATCCTTCTCTTTTTGTTGAGCTCTGTAGATGCAGACTTTAAACATACAGTTGGTGTCACTGGGTGTTTGAACACACAGAATATCGTAACTGTTTAATTACATTAAAAGTAATGAAGAGTTTTGGCACTGTCCCCTTACAGAAAGTTAGGTACAACTAACAATTTGAAAGCATTATGATAAGGGAATCCTGTAACTCTTTGGCTCTGTTGTAATACTTAACTTCTAAGGCAAGAACTGTGTGTACCTTAGGGGTTGCTTTTTTGTTTATGTTTTTATAAAATACTTGACTGAAAGGTTTTAAAAAGTCACCTAATCATCTATAAATGTCAAATGCTGCATATTAAAATATATGCTTATTACACCTTTTTGTTCCATTACTAGAATTTTTGCATACTGATGAGAACACACACATTTGTAAACTGTTTAGTAAGAGCTTATGAAGACATTCTCCGTATAAGAGAATTTGTAGAAGATTATCATTGAATCAAGATGCTGTAATTTAAATTGCCTGATTATCCATTTTGAAGCACTATGATTCTCAACAGCTTTAGATCTTTCATTCCTATAAAGATCCACTAAAACAAGTAACAAAGCCCCCCCTTTTCAATGCATTTGTAAAACCATCTCATTCCGAGGTTTCGGGTGCACATCATAAGGAGGATATTTCAGAGTATTCACTGGCTTTTCAGATTTCACTATATATGGCTAACTTCATATGTTACGTTATTGCAGTATGCCCTATTGCCCCTTGTTATTATAACATGAAGTGGGTGTAGCCTTCTGCGCCTGTAACAATAACATCCATCCATATCCTCATGGCTTCTGGCGAAGGAGCAACCATATAGTATATCCGGTCATGCGTCTTAACACTGAAAGTGAGCAACGGGTTGGGACTCTAAAATAAAACAGAAAGAAGGGTAACAGAAGAATGAAAGCACAGCTATTTATTGGCACCCAGAAGTGAAATTACTTACGGAAAAAGATAAAACACAAAATGCTGTACCACTGCATCCTACATTGCAGCACTGGAAGCAGAGATGTGTTTAAAGTGTTTGCATCCAGCATAACCACTTTTTACAGCATATGTCCACTGGACTATTACACAGTAGTACAGGGCTCCAAACTCGTTTCATGCAAAAATAACTAATTCCCCCATTCTGCCCAGTGGTCAAAACCACCTTGGCTTTCACAAATCCACCTGCCAAGGACATATTCAGCTTGTTCACAGCTCATTTAAATTACAGATGAGAGGCAGGGGGTGCCATGAGCTGCGAGCACCAGTTAACCCCCTCCCTGTGACAGACGCATAGAACCGTCCCTTGATTTGCCAAAGCCACTGATTTCAGTGGTCTCGCCACTGGACTAAGGAATTCCTCACAGCAAATCCCACAGGCACGTAGACACTCTTATCTCTTCCTTCATTGGTATTGAAAAAAAACAAACCACCAACAAACAGTGGTAGTGACTGATCTGGCTTCATCTTCTTTTTCCTCCACTCTATTTTTTTGTTTGTTTGTTTCTTTTTTTTTTTTCGAATAATGACAGATCTCCCTTTGACTTTACAGCAGCTACCATACTTTATGTACTGCTATATGATACTCAGTTAAAACAATAACAAAGTTTACCTTATATGCATTCTTTAGATGATCATAATAGACTTCTTCAATAGCTTGAAAATATATTACACCTTTTAATTTGGTTTCGTGTTTGTCTAAAATGGAGAAGAGAGCATGACTTGAGAACTGAAATGAACAGTACTTCAGGAAGCAAAAGCTTAATTAACATTTCCAAATATGTTCGGTTGATAAGTAAGTGGATTAACACTTCTGCTCGTGAAATCCCACAGAAATCTTCAACCTTTCTTACTAGCTGGTTTGTTTTGTTGAGAGATGCATTTCTTATTTTAATGTGTTTTTTTTTCCACCTGGTTTCCAAGGAAATAAAGCTTTTGCTATTTCCTCATCTATTTGCAAATCAGTCCCTTCACTGAAGTGTCTAAACATTATGGCCAGTATGAGCCAACAGAAGGACAGATGGCTCCAAGATACATCAATCTTCCAATTCCATGAAAGCCAGCCAGACTTCACATAGCTCGCAGGCAAAGACCTACAGTTTGCCTTCAAAGGAAAACTGTTACGATAAGTAAACTTGAAATACAATTTGATAGCAAAATCTTTACATTAGAACATCATTTGTGCTTGTACTTATTTCAAAAAATATTTCTTCCCATTTATAATAATCTCCCTCAGTCTCAAGCTAATATTTATTATTCAAATGGGGGGTTAGCAGATTGTAAGCAGATTTCTATGAGCTCTGACACATGGAAAAGTTTACAGGAGGTTAAAAGTTCCTGGGCACCAGCTGCAGCATCTTAATTGTCTGTTTGCACTCTCCTACTCGGATAGGTAAAGGCCAAGGTAAAGGCCAAATTAATTAGACAGTTTGGCCCTGTTGCAAAAGGGACCTCCCCATTTGCTTCAGAGTGCCCAAGACAGGAATGCCTGAATGGATGGTTACTCCAGGGAGGCTGTTAACAAGGAGTAGGTTGTTATCCACTGGTAGTGTTTCTGGTACTAATGTCCCACTGCAGCAAAGCTGAAATAAAGGGCAGGAGTCCTCTCATTTAAGTTATGGTATCTACAATGGAGACACAGCTGACTTAATCTCCCTTAAAAGGCAATGGAAAGCAGCAGATACTTGCAGGGGGTCAATTCTAAATTATTTTAGACATCTCCTTTTAGGGGAGATCACACACGATCTCCTCCTGATATTGCCTTCTGTCGCACAGTTAGCTAGTGAATCATTAGGGCATGGAGGATACAGACCGTGAACTTAACCTCTTAACAGTCACTATAATGTTTTGCAAGAAAAAGGAACAGGGCAGATAAGCATCTACAGTGCCCTCTGTTTTCTTGCAATGGAAGGGAAATTGTTAAATAAGGGTGTTAAGAAGCATCACAACTGCATGTGACACTGTAGGGCAAACTTCCTTCCACTCCCAGTACTTTTATGTTAGGAGAATGTAATGCCTTCTGACCGCAAGTTAGTGTCACTGAACAGTCACGCAGAGCATCTGTATCAGTCCCATGAGAGATTCCGCTGTCATTTTGAACACTCACAAAACTCAGCTTACATCCTATTGGTAGCTGCAGAAAGTTGCAAAAGCTTCATATGATGGCAAAAAGAAATCCCAGAGACCAAATGATATACCGTTGGGAATCTCCCTGCCAGCCCCCGGGGGACCAGTAGAAGTATTAAGGTATAAGATTACAACATTATAGCACACATTGTACTAAGCTAAATGCAATACTACACAAAGTATCCTGCCTATGCAGAACAAGCAAACAGTGATCCACTCCTTCAAAGCCCCACCTGGGGTTTTGATTACATGAGCATTTCAGGTACCCACAAGCTCCCATCGCAACTGTGTGGAGTTCCCTGTGTGCTTCTGAAGCAGAAAGTGCAGATACTCCAGTCCCCACACTGAATTGTCGGACTTTACGGTAACTTCTTCGTTCGGTACACTTGCAGAACTAAACCAATATATCAGTATACTCACTTAGAGTTCAATGACTCTGAATTTAGAGCATCAATATTTATTTTGGAAGTCTGCTATATATTTAAAGATCTGGACAGATCCTCACTTATATAAGCAGCTGCATTTTTGTCGAGTTGGTACGGAATTCTCATGAAACTATGTTTGTTGGCTGGAGTCCTTGAGACATTACGAAAAGTTTTCTTTGGTAATTCGCACTCAAACCTAAACCTGTTAACTATTAACGTAACTACTTAAAATAAACAAATAAATAAATCAGTACCAGATGGGAACACTACTGTATGTTACAGGCCTTGCTAACCAATAAACCAGATGTAAAGAACAAAATTAAAAGAAAGGTTTGTCACATTCTTCATAGTATTACTGTAAGAAATATTCAGTGGGCATGTAATGAATGAATGTAATGAATTCAAATATGTGTTTTTAAAAAGATGGACTGAGCAATGCATAAGCCCACCATCAATTTTACGTTCCTTTTGAGTCGCTGGAAAGCAGTAATTTCATAAAAGGAAATGGAACTGTTTGGGTAGTTTTTGTACTCAATGTTTTCTTCTGCTTCTTAGCAATGACCATCCTATATATGCCTCTGTCTGGCCTCTCCTAACAGCAAATATTCAGAACTCAAAGTAATTTTTCTGGCTTCCTCTGAAATTTCAAAGTCAAACCATGTGTTGATTTGCACAGCAATCAGAGAAACATATATGTTCTTAAATTCCAAATTTTTGGGTTTACCCCAAGATAACAACGTAATGCTTATAATGGCTCCAGATATCATATAACACAACTTAGTGTACAGAAACCTCTTTGGAGTATTGCATGTTGTTCATTTGAAATTCCTTAGACTCTCAAAATACAGCAAACTCAAAAAGTCTACTCCTGTATATTTAATTTCCTGAAAGACTTTTCAGCACATCAAGAAATGGGACTGCAGAAGTATTCCATTTAATTTCCATGGTAAGTATAATAAATTATATTCTTCTATGAAGGGTGCAAGAAATCATTCTGTCATTGGGGGAAAGTATATAATATTTAAAAATAAATTATGTGGAGCCATTATTCTGTGTAGTAGGAACCTGATGATCTTCCATTTTTTCCTCTTGCTTACCCACATCTCTCCCTTTGTCTGTTATGCTCATTTCTGTCTCGCTTAGCATTAGGATTGATCACCATAGGGAAGGGATTGCATGAGCTCTTAAGCATATGTATAAAACACCTGACAAAATGGAAATGTGAGCTTTACTCAAGACTATCTACATGTTCATAACTCAGCTGAGGTTGGAGAGAGACAGGCGTAGCCTAATACTGATCCTGCAACCTACCTGCATAATAAGTAAAAGTTCTCTTGTTTCTGTCAAAAACAAACCATCTTTTTTTCCATGTTTTAATTTTTCCTCCCATTTTAATTAGAAAGCCTCGGCAAGTCTTCTCTGTGAGGGAGACATGGTAACAGGTCTCTATGTTGTGACCAGCTGTTTCGATGTGACTTCGTAGATCAAAGTCTTCCTTTCTAATGGGCAAATAGCGAGTCAAGGGACGAGCCTACAGTGAAGAAAAGGAAATATTATTATTTTTAACAGAAGTCTTAACTTCTCCTTCACTCTTTTTGCTCCAAGGACATAATTGTAAACTTCCCATAGATTCTAAGAATGAATGTAAAACAAATAAAGAGCTTTTGCTGCAGCCCTAATTTTCTTTAAAAGAAAAATCCTTAAAACTTGTAACTTTACAAAGTGTTGGATAACTTTATAAAAGCGAGATTAGAGCATAGGAGTTTCTTGAAATCATCAACTGATAAACTGCTAAAACAGGGGCCACAGCACAGAAAGCTTGTTTTAGAATGAAAACGTTAATTAAATGTAAAGGTGCGTTGCTGCTTTAGTTGAAATGTAAGAACTTCATTTGCATGACATTAAGCAAACCCTTTATTTCTCTGGGCTAAGTACTCACTACACATATCTCACTCATTAGTATTTTACTGCTACAGCTATTTTCATGCAAAGTATAATATAAATAATAAGAACATGCTATTACAGGAAAAATTAATAATGAGAGTGAACTGTAATCCCTAGTTAGTTTCCTGGAGATTGCTGCAAACAAAATTCAGAATTATTTTCTTCTGAACGAATTATATGTGTCCAGTTCACAGTCGGCAATACCGCCCAGAGCCCTGGAGCGCGCCCCTCTGCAAGAGACAGCAAAGCAGCACAGGAAACGGTGCCTCATTCTTGATCGCGGGTCAAGGCTCTGCAGCGAGCCCAGATAATGTAAGTTGGGAGAACAAGCAGGAGGATGTAGTGATTTGTGACCTCTGCCAGCTGAGGGAGTACGCTCGTTTTCTGTGCCCGACGGGTCTATGCACAACTTGCCCCCTCGTTTTACACACAGAAGTCAAGTTTCCCAAGGCTCCTGCTGCAGTGGAGGCAGAGGCTACATCACAGGGCGACTCAGAACAGAAGCTGAATTTAGGGGCGCCGAATGACCCGGGAAAGCAGCATCTCCCTCTCTCTCTCCCCTGAGTCCAGAGAAGTCAGTGACCTGGAAAATCTAATCTGCCCCTGCTCCCTGCCTAAAGTTAGCCTGTTAAATCCCACCGTGAGTCACAAATCAAAGGGACTTTCCCCCATTGCATTCTCAAGAGCCTCCTGGTGCAACGGGAGCTGTGTTGCCAGCAAGAACTCTTAGCACCCTTCTAAAATTATGCAGTCCTGTATGATACAGGCTGGCAGCAGCTTTGGCAAGTGCAAAGGTGGAGTTCCCTCCCCTAGTTCACGTTTCTAAGTGTCAGGAAGTGCTGAAAAAAAATAAAAAATTGGGTCTCACTGTACAAAGGAAAGAAAAAAGTTAATAAAAAAATCGTAGTTATTTTTGCCAGATACGTTTTGTCTTCCTGCCAATTCAGTCTTCAGCCTCTCTGCCAAGTCTGCCAATTAGCAGTAACCGATAGGGCATTCTATTACAACACATGCACGCTCCAATTTGGGATAAAGATATAAGCATGGCATCGTTGTTTACGCCGTACTTGAGTTGTCATTAAAATTTCTTAGAAAAAAAGAAGGCATTCAAGTAACGTATGCATAAAATTTAACACTTGGTAATTGCATTTTATATAAAAACAAAGGAATGGATATATTTAACCAGAAACAGCTTAAAGTTCCTCTGGGGTTGTCCTGTTGTTCTCATTTAGTCTTATCAACTAGAAAGGGAAGTTATGTAGGAATGTTCATTAAAAATATAATAGTAACTCATGAAACAAAGAATTAGCAATGGTAGCACAGATAAAAGCAGAAAGATATTAAAATATGATATGGAATCTTCTGCACTCAGATACTTATATTAAGATGGAGACGTTGTCTTGCTATACTATGCTAACGATAAAATGACTGCCTAGTCTATTTGCTGTACTATATAGATCACCTTAGTTGTGGTGGAATAAACAAATAGGTAAGACAGCCTAAAGAAAGCTCAAGATACCTCTAAATCTTAACAAGAAACAAAATGATGTAGGAGGTAATACTGTTTTAATTAAATAATGTCTCATGTTGTATAGTCCCAGCAACATTAAGAAAAATACTATTTCCTCTCTAGAGTAGATATGGAGCTGGAAAATCTTCTTTACCTGTTTGGGTTTTTTCAGTCAAATATTTGGAAATGACAATTCACATTCCAAGATATTTTATGTATTCAAAGAAAGAAAAAAACCACCGATAGTTTATAAAATTAACCCACTCTCAAATTTCTGTTGTTCAGGCTAAAAGATTCTGCTCTGCCCATACCCAGTAACAAACCTTATAGGATTAATATTTGTACTTTGGATATAAGATGCTAAATAGGTATCTATGCTACTATTTAGCTTTAAATGAATACCCAGACATCTATCTAAGGCTCCAAGAGCCTAAACATACTTTTTAGCAGCACGGTTACACCTCAGAAATAACTACATCCATCTATTCGACTGAAGGCAGTTCTGTTTACCGTTGGCAGAAACACACTTAGTCCCTTCTGTATATCAAGGGGAAGTCTTGTACTTAAAAACCATTTCATGTCAACGCATCTCACCTGTGCTCTTTGTTTCTCACGTATTTTGACTTCCTTTTCAATTAATTTTTGCCTCTGGCTAGTTTCTTCTTCCAATCTTTTCTCCAGTTGCTCTCTGCGGCGTTTCTCTTCTTCCAGAGCTCGTTTTTTAGCTTCCATCTCCCGTTCCTAAATACCATAGCACATGCAGAACTTCAATTACGTGTGAAACTATAGCTGATAATGTAATTTCTAAGCTTCCCTTTTTGTCTCTTAAGTAGGCAGAAATATATATTCAGCAAAGTGGACCGAGAATTGGAATCAAAATTGCAAATATTACCACTTTAGAAATTAACGTTCTTCTGAAGCAGGTCTCCTAGCAGGTGTAGGAGCAATGCTGACCTAGCTTCTGATGGGATTTTGCCATCAACTCACCCATTGAGATAGCAGCTATTTCATATGGGCGCAAAGATGTAGTATGAGGGTGAAACCAAACCAAACTAAGGCAGGAGAGGTAATTTTTTTAATGTCTATTAGGTGTAAACTATTTTGGGTGCAATGTTGCATTTAGGAGGATATTATCTAACTAACATGCCCACTCTTAGTTTTATTCATAAAATTATGCTTACTCTGGTCTCAAGCAGCCTAGTCTTTTCGGCATGTGCTTGTTTCAGAAGTCTCTCCATCTCTTCTATTCTTGCAACATTTGAAGTGCTAGCACTGCACAAAAAAATCAGAGTTATTTAAAAGAATACTTGGTATTTAAAGACATATTTTACAGTCTAACATTAGACAGTTTAAGAATGGAGTTGATACTGTTCTAATCCAGTTCAGTGCAGTAGGCACTAACAAAAAAATATGTATAAAGTATATGATACTCTCCGTGTATACATTTCTCCATGCTGAGTTGTGAAAAATGCATACTCGAGTGCCGAAAAATGCATCTTGTCAGTCCCCTGTGATCTGTCATCTTCTGTCTTCTCCCAGAATATGGATGGAGGTGGTTACCATGTCCTAACCAAACACACTACCGATCCTCAGAGCTGGCATTAGTTGCCATCTGAATACACCGATCTTTCTGTCTGTAGACTGTCTTGGGTTTGTGTCTCACTGACCTCATCATCAAAAAATGCTCGATAAAAATAAGGAGGATTAAGAGGTATGCATAAAGGCCATTTAGCGACAGAGCAGTGTCAGGAAGGATCTACTAGTTAAAGTAACCAGCAAGCCAAAGAAACAAGAGTCATCGCAAAGAGCGCTGGATCCTGGCCCAGCACAACACAGCTGTCACCTTCGCCTGTCCTTTTTTCTTTTGTTTCTTTTCTCCAATACAGTTTCGCTTCATCTCAATTTAACAGCCATTTCAACTGCGGCATTTCCATGGTGTGCTCTCTATTTTATTTTTCATCTTACGCTGTTCAAGAAAAACAGCTGATGTAAAATATTACTGTATTACCATTAATGATGCCATTAGACTAAAGCACAACGCGAGGAAATAAAATGGATTCAAATGTTTAGGGCACAGAGAAACTTGACCTGGGACTGTACTGAAAACGCTATCTGACCCCTCGAGTGGAAGTGGGTGTCAGATGGCAGGTTGACTCATCCTACTGAATAGCATATGGACCAACTGTGAAGGGACACAGGTAGAATGGAAGCAGTCCAAATAGCGTGTCCTGGGCAAGGGGGAGTGGGGGGAAGTAAGAACAACATCCTTCGCTTTCTGAGCCTCTCATGGTTATGTCTGTAAGACCAGGATTTTTGTCAGAAGTGTGACATTCTTCAGAAGACATTCTTCTGCCTGATATTGGGTATATGTTTCATGAGAGGACACAATACAATACAAAAAACCCCATACCTCATTTAACTCAAGCTTGCAGAAAAGGTACAATCCATCTGAAATCTAGTTGAGCTCTAAAAGCTTATTGTCTCTGAAAAAAAGGGGGCCACTGACTTAGGTGCCTAAGCCAAATTTGGCCCCACTACGTTTAGCTGATGGGTCAAATAACTTCAGTAAAAACAATGAGGCATAAATTGTATCAGGTTTTCCCATATAAAACTTGTCAATACTTCAGCTTAGTTAAAGTCTTTCATCTTTGATGTGCTTATCCTGCTCACAGAAATTAATGCACAGCAGATCATCATAGTCTCTGAAACCTCAACCACAAAAAAATAAGTTGCTAACAAATCTTGAAACAACTACTGTTTGGTGAGTTGATGAATGACTACAGTGGTTCTGTTTCTTCTGTAGGTTGAGAACAGACAGATTTTCTGCATTTCCAGGAAAAAAAAAAGTCTCTCTCACCTTATACAAGGCAATATATACCTTATATCTTTTAAATGTGTCAGAACAAAGCAGGATAAATTGTTTTCCTTTAAAGTCTGATATGGCTAGAAACGATTCTCAAACACCATCTAAAAGAATCTGAATTCATTTTGCTTAAGGGAAGTTTTGTCAAGGAAAATTAACTGCCTCTCTTCCAAGACTTATCACCAAAATCAGCCCATGCTCTTTTCTTCCCTCCCCAATTTTTGCCCCTTGTGAGAAACTAAAACGTCTGTTGTAATGGGTCCTTTTCTGTTTTGNTTTTTATTAGTTTTGGGGTTTTTGTTTAGTTTGGTTTTGTTGTTGTTTGGTTGGGTTTTTTTAATTCACAGCCTGTCTCCAGCTATCAGAAACTTGCCAACTATGTATCTATTTAAAACAAAAATTCTCAAAACCTGAGTCCTATTTTTTTTTTTTTACTTAAAATAAATAAATAAATAAATAAATAAATAATAATAAAAAAANCTTGTGTTCGCAAGGGATTCTTAATCCTGTGACAATGTTGTACCTAATTAGCAGCCCCCACTTACGCTTGTGAAACTGCTAGGGAAGGACTGTGAGCAGAAATGAAAGCACTATCATTAAAACCAGTCTGTCGGAAGAAAATTGTTTGTACACAATTTTGAGACTCAGATGGACTTTTCTTTTAACACAGATCATTGATGTTCCTGTTATCTGAGGAGCGGCGTCTGAGGTGACAGCCTCTGAGGATGAGAAAAGCAGCTGAGGGCTCTACGCCTTGCAGTGTCATCTCTTCGTTTCTACTGACCAAGAAAAGGGATGGGAAAGGGCAAAAATAGATTGCCAGAGGAGCTCTAAGGGCTTACTCCAGTAAGTTTATGTGCGAGGCTGTAGTAAGTTAACATGCTGGACATGCAGAACAAGTGTACTTCATCGCCGGCAGATATCTTTGAGAAATTTCCTGTTACAGGAAATCTCTAGTGACCAGGGAAGCAAGCTCAGGTATTACTCACTCTGAATCATCGAATCATAGAATGGTTTAGGTTGGAAGGGACCTTGAAGATCATCCAGTTCCACCCCCCCTGCCATGGGCAGGGACACCTCCCACTAGACCAGGTTGCTCAAAGCCCCATCCAACCTGGCCTTGAACACTTCCAGGGATGGGGCATCCACAACTTCTCTGGGAAACCTGTTCCAGTGCCTCACCACCCTCATAGTGAAAAACTTCGTCCTGATATCTATTTTAAATATCCCATCTTCCAGCTTGAAGCCATCACCCCTCATCCTATCACTACGTGCCCTTGTAAAAAGTCCCTCTCCAGCCTTCTTGTAGGCCCCCTTCAGATACTGGAAGGCTGCTATAAGGTGTCCCTGGAGCCTTCTCTTCTCCAGGCTGAACAACTGCAACTCTCTCAGCCTGTCTGAATAGGAGAGGTGCTCCAGCCCTCTGATCATCTTCATGGCCCTCTCTCTGGACCCACTCCAACAGATCTACGTCCTTCTTGTGCTGAAAAGAGCATCAACAACTTCCTAATTTCAGTTCAGGACTGACACTGATTTCTCTGCAGCCTTCAACATTATCACTTAGCCTCTCCATATTTTTATTTTCCATCTTTAAATAAGCAGGTGAGATGACAGTTAAACCTGATGACGAAGGGTGACACAAATACCAAATATTCTGCCTAATGATCATACATTTTGGTTGTTGATGTTGCTGAGGCCCCAACCCTGGAGGTGTTCAAGGCCAGGCTGGACGTGGCCTTGGGCAGCCTGGCCTAGTGGGAGGTGTCCCTGGCTATGGCAGGGGGGTTGGAACTAGATGATCTTCAAGGTCCTTTCCAACCTAAACCATTCTATGATTCTATGATTCTATGATTTTCTTAACCACTTAGCAGCATTCACATTACCATAGCATCAACATGTACATACTCTCTTTTTTCATTATAACCCTATAACCATTATAACATCAGAAAGAAAGATGATTTACCTGGAAATGTTATCTGGTGAGCATGCCGATATGCTCGTCTCCATACTGTCAGAACTGTCTAAGCTTAGTGTATCAAAGGCATGGTCCTTGTAACTACGATCTGGGTAATGGAAACTGTTCAAATACACATTGGATTCGGATGCTGTTCTGCTGTAGAATTCAGGAGATTTCTGCCTTTGGTTTTCACAGATACGTTGATGGTTATAACCTACAGAGTACAGAGGAAACATTGATTTTACACAGAAATTTTGGGACTAACATGTTAGCAGCACAAGCATTTTGAACATCACCTCAGTCTTAACTGCATTATGACCAAGGTTCTACAATGTTAAGGTTAATTTCACAAGTTAGTCATAACTGATATAAAACCTTTAAATACCTGTTTAATCTATGATGGACACAAATATACGCAGATTAGCATGGCTGATGTTTCAATACATATTCTGGTATGTGTATTATGAAAATTTAATTTGAATGAATGAGAATTAGGCTAATCTGGAAAGTAAGGCAGCTAAACTCAGGGATCCAGAAGAATTGACACTGATTAAATTAAAGAAAAAAAAAAGCAACCCTGATATTCAATGGTCTTGAGTACCTGTTTGCTTGATTTTACTGAATGTGGATATTTTTTTTTGTCTGTTTGGGGAACTTTGCCTTCTGGTAACTACAAGTTGGGCTTTTAGTTTCAGCTGAAATAATATAGGCTACTTGTTACATCATCATAGTTACTGGTGTAGAGGTATTTTCATGGAGTTTTGAAACTGCAGTTCACCCTACATGATTGAAGCAGATCCCTCAATGACTATAAAGAAAAATAAGGTTTATGCAACATTTAAGTTCTTTGCACTGTTATTTTTCCACAAAATCATCCTTTCTGAAAAGCCATCCTTCTTGAACACAGGGAACTTTGTTTGACTATGTCTCCTTTAAAAAATATTTCTTCAGCATTATTTTTATCTCATGTCTCCATTGCCCTTTGTAAATAATGCAGCAGTATTTATTCAAACTTACAGAGAGGTTGTTGAGCTTGCCTGATGAAGAGGAGAGTATAATGACAGTTGCCGTTTTAACTGCTGAAATTATTTTACAGTGCCCTTTTAAATCCATGTGATTGCAAATGCAACTGCACTGCTCCTCTTTTCCTTCAATCAATGCAAGAAGTCACTTTCTCACACCTCTGATACTCAGTAAAGTTGATAACACTCTGCACATTCCTGACCCAAAATCTGAGCTGGTGGCAGAGTTGGAGATTTGGAAGGACTGTTAGATTACATAAAAACCTCCCATTCGTACAGGAAACCAGCCACTGACATTCCACATATTTAAGATAAACAGACACAGGAAAAATGCAGACAAATGTACAAATGCAGCAAAGTCCAGATAAAAATTTTAACTAGACACCATTAAGACACTGATGTTTGGAAAACATGCTTAAAGTGGGAATGCGTTCCTGCCTTGTTCTCATTCTCTTTCTGCACATACAAGGTTACTGTCTGGTATTTTTTTGCCACGCTGGAGTGGGGAGAGTCCCAGTTCAGGGAGCCGACAACTGCAGCTCTACCTTGGGAAGGCTATAATATTCTCCAAAAGGTATCTGAAAAGCATGACTGAAGCTGAATAATTAAAGCATATTATTAAGGAAATCATGCCCTACAAGCATTTCCAAGGCAGATAGTTTCCTCTTTCTTCCTCAGTTCTCTCTGTACCACACAAAGGTTTCTCACAGACAATTAAAGCTGATTTCTAAGGAACTAGTAGGACTTTACTTGCCATTTGAAAGAACACTAAATTTCAATAAAAGTTCAATTGCACCGATTAGTAAAAGAAACAAAAGGGACACAAACACACCTCAGCAGTCATAGATAATAGCGTCACACAACACAGGTGTTAACTGATTCACATGTGCAATTTGGTGGGGTTTTTTCCCCATTATTATGGCAAACGCTGCTGTTATTGCACATAAGCAATTACCTTTCATACTCGAACCTTTGGAATGACTAATTGCTCCTGTGAAATGGTTATCAATTATTCATTATGGAAAGAGAGAAAAAAATAAATTACCAAAAGAACGTTATTCAAATGCATGTTTTTCTGTCGAGCCCTTTGCAAAACCTTGACTACTTAGAAATCTTAATTCTGTATCTTATATTTCACCGAAAAATAAACCCATCTAAAAGGCATAGAGAAACACAGCAGTTTTACAAACGCTCTCCTACAGGAAAGTCAACTTTCCATGAAGACAGAGAACCCATTTCTCAGGTAAATTTATGTAATCATGCAAACATAACTAAACACTGCAAGAAATACACAGCGGTTAGGTCGCAAAATGAGACGCATTCACGGAAACAAAGCGTAACGCGATGTTCTCATTGTCTCCTGGTGCCGTAAGCAAGAGGCAGTTCAGCGCTCAGCATCAGCCGCGCGCCGACAGCGAGAAGGCTCCCGACCAACCCGCCTCCCTCCTTTACAGCCCCACTCACACACCGCGCAGGCACAGTCTCTTGCTTAAGGAATTTTTAGCTGCTCAGGTGCCTCTTCACAGAGCATGCACTTCAAAATATTAGACTCCCCGTGAGATCCAGCACTTCACTAAAAGTTTGCCCCAAGCCAAGACTTGTATCAGCCAAGTCTAAGCTGATACAAGAGCTAAAATGTTTCTCGTTGCATTGGCTTGTATTCTCTGTAGTAAAGCAGTAAACACTGGTAACAGCCATACTGTTGAGCAAAATACTGCAAATATCCATAAAGCCATATTATTAAAAAAAAAATCCAAAAGAGTTATTGCAGAATCACAAAAAACAGATACACCACCACAAAATTATGGTGAGGTCAGAACTACAGGTGAAAACTGTTATTAAAAGTGTCACTGTCAAGTATGTTAAAAAAATAGCACTTCATAAAAAAGATGATGGTATAACACTTCCTTTTATTTCCATTCTTTCTTCTTTTTTTAAAGATTGACACTAAGATGTCAAGATACATTTTTTTGTATGGAAACATGCCAAAGTAGGAAGCCCAAGTCTGTCTATCTTGTCATTGTCACCCACAGATCTGCAAAGATTTCTAAATTTTCTGCTCTACTTGTGTGGCTGTGAGCAAAGAAGCAAAAAATTAGGCCTGCAGAAAGCTGTAGCTCTGCAGATATTAGCATTAATCAGAAGTTTTGTTGTGACAGGTTATTTGACAGCAGGAAAAAAAGAATTTTTGAAGTGCTATCATTATTTAACAATTATTTAAAAGTTTTCCAAGATTTTGGGAACAACTTGACGGTGCTGATGCAATCGGTACTTTTGCCAAAACATGACAAACATAGATAAGCCAGGTAAAGGGATGTTTTCATACCTTTTCTGGCTTTTCCTGAGTTCAAGAAAAGAAAGAGAAGGGGAGGGGAAAAAAAAAAGCAAACTGCTTTGAAAAGTGTTTTTACATATATACCTTGCCCTCAGTATACTGTTTTTCTGTAGAGCTTAGAAAGAATACAAATAATCATCTTGCTGGTACATAACTTCTCCGTCCCAACAGTTTTGTTCGCAGTGCTGCATCTGGTCTGACATCGTAACTCCCAGCTAACCGTTCCCTCTTCCCTTCTGGAGTCCATCCTGCAATAATCAACGGGACCGAACTGGGTAACCCTCCCTCCTCGCTCCTGCCTGTCCTTGCACAGCTTTCTGGCACTCAGCACCCCGTGGGAGCTTTCCACCTGTGCACAGCGAGGGCTTTAGGTTGTACCACAGAGCAGCTTCTTTGTTCCTTGTTTTTTTTTTTTTTGGCACATGGTTTGCCTACAAAGGCACATACACAGGAGGTGAATTTATAAATACAGTCCTTCAAAAGTACCTCATGAACGGCTGCAAAGAAATAGCTTTTTCCACTAATGATCTATATCAAAGATGCGTCCTCTTAAACTTTTTATAAGTTGCTCTTAACTCAGGCTTTGATTATTGACAGTGACTATTTCTTTCAAGAACAGTTCTTGAACTCACATGACTGACTGAACACAGTTTTGGTAATCCTATAATAAAGACTATTTAGTACTTAAAAATATTTCCTAAAATATTTCCTACTGGATCTGACCTAAAATTCATTCGTAGACATTACTTGTTCCTGCACAAAGACAAAGAGATTGAAATCCATGTTCAGACTCAAGTGGCTGTTCTTCATTTCCTGACTCCGTTTTTTACTTTCAATTTTTTCATCTCAGACTTTTACATTTACCTTCTTGGACTGAAATTAGAAAAACTGGAGAAAGCAAATTAGAGAACACTCATTTTATACCATTGCTAATTTCGTGATGATTCTCAGATAACACCTTCAGACTAGCTGAGCTGCCACGTCTTCCTCCAGGCACCGTTGAATTTACTTTTTTTCAGATCTATACGAACACGCCAAAACACCTGGCCTAGAAGTCTGCTCAATGCTTTTAAGCCCTAAGGAACGCGGTAAGCTCCTAATACCGCTTCAGGACCGCATCATCCTCTTTGTACAGCAGTTTGTGGGACACTACATGATAGCCAGAGCTCCACAGTGGGTGAAACGGCGTTTGTCATGTGAGACCCTGGACCTCCACCGAGCTGCACACCCCCAGCTCCAATGCACCTGGTGCAGCTGTACGCTTAAGCTATCAGTGATGCGAGACCCCCACGTCATCTGCAACACATCCCCTTGAACACAGAAAACTGACGGAGTGAAAAGCCTGTCAAGTGGGAAAAGAAACGCAAAGAAAGCAAGCAGTGGTTCAATACACTTGACAAGTCAAGAACACTTTTTATCTATTCATCAGCTATTTTAGGTAAACAACTAATTTTTAGAGCAGGAACAGAAGTGAGCACATATTTATCAGTATAAGCAGTATCTATACATTTGCAGAGTTCCACTGATTTGGTAGAGGATCTTACTCCTCCAAAACATTCGCTTAGTCTGAAAAGGCAAGCCTGATCTACATCAAGAATGTTTTTGTAAGAAATACAGTGTATTTATTATCTAATAAACATTTATCACAGAGTGATAGAATAAAAGAACATCGCCAAGGATGTCCACTGACGTGAGACTTGGCTTAGTTTTCAATGATGCATTTAAGGACATCTCCTGAAATTAATCTTAGTTACACAGACTCAAGTCTCACTGACTTTAGTGGAAGCCACATAAGAGTTCAGAATTTTAATTGACAATAGTACTCCATTTCAGTTGTACTGTGTGGTATTTTTAAGTACCACACCATGTTCAAAACACTTCCCAAATCTCACAGTCCTGCAGAAATGCACGCCCTTTACTCATGACTTGGAAGAATACTTGTTTTCCCTCCGCACGCTGAGCGTGGGTTTGAGGTGCTACGGGAAACCAGAAACCACACCGAGTTGAACGCAGACTCCTCCTTGCTCGTACCACGACATTCATTAAGGCTGTGCCTATAAGGTTGAATGAAAGATGCCCGAGGATTGCTCCTCCAGCCTGAGCTGACACAGCTTGGGCTGGTGGCTATCTCACTGCGTAGGGCTATTCCCCTTCAAAACCACATTTGTCGTGGAACGAGCTAGTCGGAGCAGACCAGAGCAGTTTCGGGGAGGGATGCTGACAGCCAGTTACGATGATCACGTGCGTCCAGTGTGCCCTGGCCCTTTTGTATAGCTGGATAGAAGTGCTCTAGGATCTGATTCTAGCCCTCTGACTTGGACATCTCTTTCCTTGCCAAGTTCTGCACTGCAGTGGGATACCCACATACCAACAGAAAGAGCCACACAAAAACTTTTGGGGTGTGTTACTGAGACAAAGAAACTTAGAAACAACAGCACTTAAGAGCAAGAGAAAGCAGTTATGCTCTTCAAGCTCCTCCAACAGGAAGAAATTCATGGAGCTCCATGCTGAATGCCAAGGGAATAAACTCTTTGCTAATTACTAAGGGACGTACTCTATCTCTCTATCCTGTGAGAGTTCAAGTAAAGCACCTGTTAGCAGCATCACTTCCCTTTGACAAAGCGTCAAAGAACTGTCCTCTTTTCTAGTATGAATGAATCCTGTAAGGTTCCCTTCATAACTTAGTATTTCCATTCAAACTATTGGATCTTTCAAAAAATCATAGTCATCTTCTAGTATGGCAGGCAGTATAGCACACATGATTCTTCATGGCATATGACAAGTACTGTGCCAAGTGCCTTAACAAATACATCTCTCTCATTCTCCCCTGCCTCTCTCCTTTGTCAGGCCACAATTCAGTTTTGGTTTGTGGGTGCTTTTTTTAATTTCTCATTCTTAAGTCAAGAAATCCACCTATACCCCTAGGATTTTCTTAATTGCACACTGACAAAAAGAAGGAACATTAAAACTGGTCAATTTATTTTTAAAACTCTTATCTTTGCCTATACTCAGTTTGGTAACACTTTGTCATTGTTTTAGGTCGCACATTAATGCTCTTTTGCAACCATTTTACAGAAATATTTCCAATTTTAAACTCGTGATCTCTTGTCATCAAAGTTTAGCCAAAGTATCCTTACTGATTTTCAGACTGAAACAAAATGTTTTGTGCACAACAGTGTAACAATGAGCATGAATGTACTTGCAACCTATTGCACCCTTGCACACACATTACATCAAAGCTCTCCAAGCTGAGTATGAAGGTCCTTTTGTATCACATCTGAACTACTTCAGGATAAGTTAGCCACAACACTGTAGGTTTGTGGAAGGCCTGCTGCATAACTAAAGCTCAAAACCAACAAATCACAACTGCATCAGCTCTATAAAGTGAATGTCGTAAGTTATGATCCCTTCTCAGCAAGCTTCTTCCATCCCTGTATTGAGTCATCTTGATGCGTATGGCTGACCTCCATCGGGCTCTTTGACCTTTAACAGCTGCTGGCTCTGACAAGTCCCGTAACCACAGGATGGATCCTGTCTCAGCTCAGGCTTAGTCAGAGCGATTCTACATAAGGACCTCTTGCACTTGTATTGGTAACAGTGATGCAGATGCCGGAAAGAAAAGAAACTGACAGATGGCACTGAGGAGCAATTCCACGTGACAATGGGACACTTATGAATAATGCATCTTGTTAAAGCAGAAATTAAGTGTATCGATTCAAGGCCCCAAATGACAGACACAGAGCCCTAAAGCCTACAGGACAACGTTTCAAAGATGTAACTTACTTTTGGATCCAGAATTGCCATGTCCCTATTACAAAAATGCAGCTATCTATCCACAACAGAACAACTCTCTCCTTTCCTATATTGTAGCCCAAATATTTAAGACCAGTTACAATAGCACTGTTACAGATTTGCAAGGGTATCTCTGTGTAGCAAACTACTTTGTCCAGGCAAAAAACACATGCCTGTTAAAAAAAAAAATTTAAGATCAAAACATGGAAAAAATTACTCAAAAAAAAAAAAAGGAAGGAAAACGAAAGCAACATGTAGTACCTTTAATACATTGCCTCAAAAACACTCATGGAAATTACCGAGTTAAACCAATGTGCATTTTTCAATATACTTTTCTTGTTTACTGAAGTATATTTGATGACCACATACTTCAAAACTCCATGTGTGACTACATCATAATCTTAACATCTTATTTTGCCGATATCTGCAAATGGCATTTAGAGCTTGATTTTTTCACCAAGAGGGAAACTCTTATTTTACAGCCCAGTTGATTATAGCAACACGAGTTTCAGACTTATTTTCTGAAAGATTGAACACTGACTTTTAACAGCACTGAATCAAATAGAAAGGTCTTACCTTTGTGCATCCTTCTCGACTCTGACTCTTTGGTCATGGTTGCCAAGCAGTGAGGAAGGACGCTGCCACAGCTGTTGCTCTGTCCTAATGGTAAATGTCCCTGCAGGAAATTTTGTAAATATGTGCTTAAAAATACACTTCAAGACTTTTTTTTTTTTTGTATCGGCAACTAATGGTAAAATAACTTGCTTTGTCATGGGTATCCATGTCGCATCATATAAGTCAGCCATGGATATTCTAGTTGTGCGAAGCCTATTAGACCAAAACGTTTCCAAAGTAATATCTCCACCTTCCTGCTGTTTATTGATTTAGCACATCACAAATAAAGAGTGTTTTCACTTTATACACAACCTTTACCCTTTAGAGGCCTTAGGTAAGAAGGAAAACAACCTGTTGTGTCTCTAGAATCAATTTAAACTAGCCTGGAAATACAATCCTGGAGATGCATTAATCACAAATGCACGGTTACTATTGCAGTACGGCATTTCCAGAGGTCAAAATAATGGCTTCATGTATATTCCCACATGTTAATAAACATGACTTTCTTTCCACGTCAATTTCTACTGTGAATTTGGGAGATTACATAAAGCTTACAGTTCCACCCAACCTTACCTCTAACATAATATAGATTTTTATATAGACGTTGGAAGGCTACTAATAGCATGCAACTACGTACTTTAGATGCAATGCTTCGTCCAAGCGTAGAGCTATTGAAGTGCGGTGATACAGATGGAGTCGTTTTCTTGCGAGGTAAAGTATCACTCATGTACATGCATTCCCTGTGCTGCTTCTTTCGCTCTTCCAGATTTCTGAAATGCTTCAAATGTAATTTGTTACACGTTTTGACAAAATGAATTGACCTACTTGCTCAGTTATGCTCTATATGGAATATAGTGAAGGTGATAATCTGGGAACTTCACTGGAAAGAACGAAATCTAAAATACAGAGTACCACCTGCTTCACAGTGAATTTCTACAAATATCACATTAAAATCACGCTGATTAAGAAAATACATTAAATTTATGTGCACATTTTATGTACATGTCCCTGTACCTCATTTAAAAAAAAACACAACAACTCAAGTCTAGTGTACAACTGGAATCAAATTACAAAGAAAAGCATTTATTTACAAGTTAATCTAATGAATTGGTGGCTTAAAACTGATACAGCTTTTGAGAGGCATTGTTCAAATATATATGAAAAAATAAAATAGGATTTCAAATGTAGCCACCTGTACTTTATCGCTGCAAGTCTTCTGACAGTTGCAATGGCTCCTAAACATTAGTATTTGCCTCTGGATTGTTTATATAAGGAGAATATTTGTTCAGTAACATTCTATAATGCATTGTGCTTACTTTTAAATGTGCAGTGCCTTTAAGTGCAACACACCGCAAGCACGATCAACTTATCATCCATTGTATCACTCTAAAAACTTCACACATAAATCAACTTCATGGCCACCATAACAAAAGCAACCAAAAATAATAATCCCAAGTTATCAGCTTTGAATCTGTTACCTGTTGTTGCCTGCGGTGTTTCTTAGCTGGCAGAGGTGGAGGTGTATCAGATAAAGGAATAGGATCTACATGAGTTGCCATGACCTCAGGCCAATGGACTGATGGAAGTTGAGCAATAGAGCGAGGAGAAAGAGAGTGAGGAAACACAAATCCAGAACAGAGAGGTGATCTTAGCTTTATAGAAAAAAGAGAAATTACACACAGAGTTTTCTTTTTGGAATCGCTCGAAAGATACGGCACATACAAGCTGCAGTTTTAGCACTGTGTTTTGTTGGAGCATTTAGCAGGAAAGGAGATGTGTTGTATTGCAACTCTGGAGGCGTATTTAACTACCAGAAGCAGCACAGAAATGCCAAATTCTAAACCAGTTGCAACACAAAGATAAATGGCTTTACATTCACAAGATTATTCCATTCCTTTAAAAGGGGATTTATTCAAAATTTGCTACGGTCATTACAAAGGCAAAAACATCACAAAGAATGAAGAAAAGAAAGAGTAAGCTGGAAGACATAGATTGGACAGACTCCATGAAATAGCTAAGATAACTAGAAGCTACCCATCTCCCCCAAATATTCAAGATATACTTCTATCACCTCCCAGGAACAAAAAAGCTACAAAACACACAAAATTAACCCCTCAGCACCACTGGAAGAGTAATCATTATATGTGTCCGCAGACTGTTTCTCCAAGGGTGCATTACTTTATTATAGTGTTTGACAGGCAAAGATTGTCACTTGTTGCTGCTTGGGTCATAAGCATTCAGGTTTTTTGGCGTTCAAAGTCCCATGTACATCACCAAAGCCAGTTTACAACTGGAGCGGTCCTTCAGCTTTACTATTACATCGTTACCTGATTCGGTAACTGGCAGACGGCAGTTTGCCTTAGGGTCAATTTGTTACATGTTGAATTACCAAAAAAATAAAAAAAATTAAAAAAAAAAGGAAAAGAAAATTAAAAGGCAGCCATGAAAGAACAATGCAAACAAAGGGAAATGTCTCTCAAACAAACCTCTTTATTTTGTGGCTGGCTGGTCAGCACAGCCGTGGAAGGCTCAGTGGCAACTGCTTCAGCATCTGTGGGGGGCTGGGTGGAAGGGGATATATTCGTGGAATTGCCATACAGCTCACTAATTTCACTTACACTGATATAGCCCTAAAAGGAGGAATTCAGAAGTTAAAAGGAGCAAAAGCCAAAAGACGTGCAAGAGTATTAATGTATCCAGTACGATGAAAGTTAGTTTAGAGTGATTCAGCCAAATATTTGTTATCATTGAAATACTTCATCATAAATAAAATAAAATTATCGTCAAGCTTTTCAAATGTTGAATACTTGGATTCTGAAAATTGTTCTTCATTTAAACAAATACATTTGAGTGATCAAAAAGCAAATGTACATTAAGTGACCAAAAGTCTTTACTAAAATGTAAATACCCTTTAGAACTTAAGTAACTCTTTCTCAGGAAAGCAGATTGGAGTAAAAGAAAGAACAAATCTTACTCACCCATTTTTTTATTTCTCCCCCCCCCCATTTTTAAATAAAATAACTTACCCTGCTTCATTCTTCCCTAACTATTGACCTAGTTTAAGCAAACCGAATGACTAACAGAACTGGGAAGAACTTACATAAAGACATGCCATTGTTACTCTATAAATTATGCTGACACAACACCTTCCATTTGCATTGTTTGGAAGTTGCTTCTAACTTTTAGGTGTTACCAGGAGACTCAGGTAAGATACTGTTAGTGTTAGCCCCATGGCCACTAAAATTTGCCTTTTTCTAAAAAACAAACAAACAAACAAAAACCCAAAAAAACCCACAGGAGGTGACGGGCTGAGGAAAGACACAGACATCAGAGTGTGCTTCTGCCTGCAGAGAACATTTACGCAAGCAGATCTGAGATACAATGGCAGAATACAATTATTGCATGTGTTATGGTGTTACCTGAATAAATGTTATATACAAAATTAAAGAATGGATTCGAATCCGTGGTGTATAGGATGCCAGACTGTAAAAAGTCAAATGGCCTAACTCCTTATGCATAGAAAACAAAGCTACACAAAAGGAAGAATAAATTACTGTTGAAGCAATGTCATAAAAATGAGAAAGAAATATGCTTATTTTTAAATCAAGATGGTAAGCGGCTTTTCAGTTGAGAAGGTGTTAAAGGGGCTGTCTCTATTACTGTACCAGTACAGTGACATGTCAGTATGTATACTTTAGCAATTCAGTAAAAGAAGCCGCAGACTGCTGTTGTATTACTTCTTTTCAAAAATGCATAAATTTAGCACTGATCATAAAAGGCAGGCTGAAAAAAATACCAACGCCATTACCTATGAGCATAATTTTCAATGTATTTTATCAGTTATTTCAAGCAGATACACAATTCTGGAAAATTAAGTATCATACTGTGAACACAGCACTCTAGAAATAGGAGGCAAATCTAACTATTAAATGAGGAGACTGGGTAAGTTCCCCTCCCAAAATATGTGGCCATATTAGAGTAAAAGAGAGTCCAGTGTGATTAAACATAAACCTTTCTTAGCCATCTTGTAGTAGCAGTATATCAGTAACCAAAACTTGGCAAGTCTCTGAATGCAATGTTGTATTCATTTTTATAGATCATAAAAGCGCTTTCACCATTATATAAAAACCATCCAGTTTAGACTCACAGCCCCAGTGGGGATTCACCATGGAGTTAAAAAATAAGCAAATAACAAATGACTGTGCTGTGCATTAGCTCAGGCCCCTGTTACGTTAGATTAAATAAATGTTTTCAAGTCAGATTAGGCATCCGAGTCATTTTGTCAATGCTGAACTTCTAAACAATATTGATTTTCCTCAATTATTTAAGTACTGGGATAGGCATCCTGCCTCTCTACGTGAGGCCGTGTCAACTCTCTATTGCTATGCAGGCAGGGAGTAAGCTTCACGACGGATGGAAGAGACAGTTACAAATGGGCACTTTGGTGAGGAGGGGCTCCGAAATGTCGGACCGCAGACTCAGCTGACACATGAGCAACGGCACGGTGAAATCAGCTTCTGTGTGCAGGGAGCCTGTTTAAGCCTGCGCATCATCTGGTGCCTGATTTTTATAGGTGCCAGAACAATCAGAGAAAAATTAAACTGGACTGAGACAAACATAACATCTGGCAAGGACAGACATTGCTTTTGTAGGACAGAGCCTGTAGGGACACTGAGCACGAAACAGGTAACCCGTGCTGTTGCTTCTCTCGTTTACCTTAGAGTAAGTCCTAACTGCCTTCACTGCAGTGAACAGAATGACACCACTGAATAATCCACTTCAATAAAAACAGTGTCAGGCTCACTTAATGTAGTTGCATTTTGAAGTATCTGTGATTAAGCAAACCATTATGTGGCTATGAAGATAAAAATCAGAGATAGCACCCACTCTCTAGTGAGAGAACGAATAGATCCAGCTCAAAATGAAAACAAAAAATGAAGCTTAGACTTGCCAGATGTCCTGGTGGGAGGTCAGATGTCCAGATCAGAGTGTCACCCAGGACACTGGAAGTCTAAGTATCTGCAATATGGCTTGCAATGAAGAAGGGTGCTCAACCCTACTGTCACGTGCTGGAGGCCACCTGGGTTCACCAGGAACTTAGAGCCCAAGTAAGCAACACTGAAATTCCCAGGTGCCCAGAAGACACATGGTTGCTTTAGACTTCAAAAGCCCAACTCTCCACATTGTTAGATGTGACAGACCTTGTTCAGGGCTTTGATACAAGCAGATCTGGCAAGTCCAGTCAGGCCTCTTAAGCAGAAGTTAATGAAGCGGCCACAGATACCTGTCAGTGTATTTTAAATGCTAGATTTTCCACTTCTCCATCTGTAACTTCATGTTTATCTGCAATTTGCAGATTCATCAAGTCAAGTCAAGAAGATAAGCCTGGGGAATTAACGCTAATATCATAGGTGCAGACTGACTCTTTGTAATGGACTGTGGCTTACCTTACACTGACCTTCCTCATGGACCTTGAGGCTTAAAGCAGTACCCTCAAAGCTACGAAGTCTTGACAGTGGCAGGTAAGCTCTGGGTCTCATCACGCATTACCCAAACTCACTCCTTCTTTTTCAGCAAAAAATATTTGGCACCTTTACTCTAACTATTCAAAATAGTTAAATAAATAGCTCAATAGCTATCTTACAACCACAATAGCTTGAAATCTCCAATTCAATGCTTTTGACAAATATAAAAATGTACACTTGTCATGCTTTACTACAGAGCCTTAGAATAAAAGGGGCGGGGGGGGGGAGAGGCAATGATAAAATCTACAGTGCAAAAATAAGACTGAACTGTAGTCGTACTTTGAACAGAGTTATTCGTGGAGCTCATTCTTCTTCACTTCAATGAGGTTTAATTGTCTATTTTGAGAAAATTAAGCACACACCATCCCCCACCCCCTGCCACACGCACATAAAAATGATCATTTTTCCAGGGCAAGAGATGAAGGCGATACCAGTCACATCTGGGAAAATGCCAAGAGAAGTTATTTTTGCTCACCCATGCATTTGGACTTCCATGAATAGTTTTACAAAGTCTCAAAAAAATTATATGAGTAGGACTTCACTAAATACTAAAGTTATTAAAACTTACTTATGGTAAAGTAAAAAGCAGTGAATCTCTTTACCTCTTTTAAACTGTTGGGACTGACAGGAAATCCCTTTCCTCCGGAAAGTGTGGAATATTTCTTTTCCAGATTACAGAGATTCTCTTTTTCCTGTTAAAAACAGACATTTTATGTGAAATACCAACAGCCATGTAGTGAAAATAAATGCTAGCCATTTTCTTAAGCCTGTAAAGAAACACACTGGGATAGAAGGCTGGAAACTCCACAGCAGAGCTTCAACTTCATCCGCTTACAGCAGAACTGTACGAAAAATGGAGATACAGAATGAAAAGCTAGTGAAAGATTTTATTTACTAACCACAGCCAAACCAAATAGGTCTTCCTTCAGCACTTTGAAAATGCTGATTCTGCTTAATGTACTAAACATGATTTCTCTCATGATTAAAAGCAAAACATACAATGGACATGAAGGGTTCATGGTAGCTTCTTATTAATCAGATGTTAGCTGATGTTAAGTAGCTCCTCTTGTGGCCTAGGATGGGCTATTACAAGCCAAAAATCTGAGCTCCCTGTGCACTGTTCCAGCAGCTACACAGGGAGCACAGGCTTCTAGCTTCAGCACCTGGGTGGGTACCTCTGCTCGAGTCCTCGGGAAGGGGGACAACTCTAAAACCCTCTCAATTATCAAAGGCCACTAGTGTTTTCTCCTAAGAAATCTGATTTATTGCAAAAGATTTTTTTTTTAAAGGTTAATGGATACAAAAGATGTCTGTCATGTTATTACCTCCTTGCTAGCTTCTGCACAACTGATGCTTTTCTCTTGCTCTATGATCTTTTATTCTATGCAATGCTTTTTTACTATTACACACTAAAAATATTTGAAAGACAATAAATACCTACCCTTTGCAGCATCATTATTAAGTTGTTTTTCTCTTTTACAAAATGATCTTGTTCTCTCTGTGCTTGTTGGACAATGTGATTGGCTTGTTTTTTGAGAGCAGAAATCTTTTCCTAATATAAAAAGAAAATAATCACAATTTACATGTTTTATTTTCAAAGCACAAGACAACCTGCAGCAAGGATCTTATTCATGAGAGTTCACTCATTCATATGAGTGAAGCAGTAGGAAAACAAGTTTTTACAAGACAGCTCACTGCTCTGAAGGAGATAATTAAACAAGATTTAGACACAGTAAAGAGACCATTTATTCAAGAGACAAAACAAAAGAACAATTACACATATTCTTTGATAATATGGTGACTAGCTTCCATATACCAAACAGAACTGGTTTAGAGATGCAAACTTTGATCTCTGAAAAACTGGTACTTAATTGGTTGAGATAGGACCTTTATAAATGATTTTAAAAATTAAGATATATTCTCATGTTGGTGTTCTATTATTAGTTTAAAAAAATCATTTAACATCAACATCAATCATGAGCATAATGTAACTGTAGTTTTGTCCACGGTGTACAAATCTCCTTTGTTAAAGTAGGGAAAAAAAACGCTTTGGTACTCTTTGTAGCAAATTAAAGAGTTTAATTTTCATATGCAAATACACAAACAGGGCATGGAATTTCATTGATTTATTTGCTTTTGGAGAAGTGCATGATTTGAGCTGTGTGGGATGTTACTGGGCCATCCTCTTTGCTTTGCTGCAAAAGCTTTTTCAGAGAGGAAAGTTTTGCATTATTTCTTACTGATGGGCAGGCTGTAGATCTATTTCATCCCCTTTGTGCTCGAAAACAAAGAACAAATGAATTGAGTGTTAGTGCTTTTACCTTTCTGCTGACAATGCTACGCTGATATTCAGCTACTTCACGCAGGAGCTGTTGTGTCAGATTTTCTTTCTCTTCATCTAACCTGCTTTCATGTTCAAGCTGCTGAAATTCCAAATCTTCAAAGTGTTTGCTTTCTATGTCCAGTAGATCAGCATCCTTAAGGGAAAAAACAAAACAAAACAAAACAAAATAGAAAAAAAAAATCATGCTCTCACCAACACCAGAATACAGATACTTACAAACACACACACAAAAATCAGTCTAAAATGGTATTTACGTATCTCATACAACATGTTCAAACCAGAGCTCAATGCTTTTAATGACCTACTGTCATAATAAGAGAACAAATAGGGCTAATCATTATTTTAATGTTGCTTTCTCCATCGCTCCTACTGTGTGTCCCCCCGCTGAGAAAGTCGAAGCACCTGCATGGTGAGGGAGCTGTTTTGCAGCATTCAGAGCAAGCGGGAGCCTCCTGGCACCGAGGGCTCCCTGGCTGGGCAGATCCCTCTGCTGTAGCCTAGCTGTGACACCACCAAAGCCTGAACCCATTTGGTGAGGTTGTCACCTGCCAAACTGGGAGAGCATCCGCTTACCAACCAGACGGGACAGAAAGTATCCCAGAAACACCGGAGGACAGCGCACTGAATTAACTAATTATGGGAATACACACTCAAACTAAGGAGTCTGAGCTGCAGCCAGAATTTATAGAGGTCTAGCCCAAGTACCAGCACTGTTTTTCTTAACAGACGTACAGTAAGGTAAAACAAAAGATCCATGGAGCTGTGTGACATCAGCACACTGCCATCACCTCAGCAGTGACGTCCAACCATGCAAGTTGCTCAGCCAGATGATGACGGTGGACCACTAAATTGGAGCTGATGGTTGCTCCCTGTGCAAACACACAATTAAGGACTCTAATCGTCCACCCTAGCCAGTAGGTCCATTCCTTCAGAAAAAGTATCAGCCCACTTTTATGCATTCCCCTGGACCATTGCCAGGTTTTGTCAGGAAAAATTGGTTGAATGCTACAGAAAAGACCCGAGAAATAAGAACACACTTGCTTTCTGCTTAGGGATGACCAAATAAAACTTACGGTGTTTTTCAGCACAAGAACTGAATGCTAATCTTTCTCCTGCAACATCTGTGTATTCACAACATGAATCCATACTTACAAATTCCAAACTTCTGAAGAAAAAGGTGTTTTTAATAATCACAGTACTATTAAATGCTAAGGCTCTCTAAAATAGGCGCATTGTACATAAGAAAACCTATATCCTGTAAGCAATTTATCATTTTAGAGAAATGCAAACTTACTCTTTTTCTTATTTCAACCTAAGGCAAAAGTTACTGACTGAGATAAGCAGATAGGTCTGTATAAAGGCATTCAAAACCAGCTTCCAACGTGCCAGGGAAAGACATGGGATGCAGAAGCTAAAGCATCCAAGTTACTATATGAAACACCAACATCTTCCCATTATTCTCCAAAGATGCGCCTTCCACTTGTAGGAGATAGCAAAGAGATCAAAAGCAAAGATGTGTGCTAAAAATTACAAGAAAGCAGTTACCTACAATACAAAAATGCTTCATTCAAACCAGTCAGCCATCTTCAGCATTCAAAACAAACAGAAAGGCTTTGCTTGGGCCATGGAAGTCAGTAAGTTCAGGCTATTTCATGCCAAATTAATTGCTACTGAGGCAGAAGAAGAGACAGACTTCATAGAAGTCAACTGATAGCCAAAAAGGCAACTGATAGCCAGTTCAGCTCATGAAATGCTATATTCTTTGTGAGAAGCGCTATGGAACAAGAACTTCATCACATTCTGTACCACTGTGCCCACCAGGGGGAAAAAAAAAACCAACATCCCTAATTTGAAGCCAAGTCCATTTTCAAATTAAAAAAAACCTGCAAAGGGTGAGTGGCAGCAGCTGAGCTCTACCAGGGGCTGCAAGCACATTGCAGAGAGGTCACCAGCCAGGCAGTCCCATGGGGACCGAGACCCCGGGCAGCCTGCAGGAGCAGGGCACGGCGACAGGGGCACGAGGTCTGGCTCCGAGATGTGCCCACAGAGTCCTTGCCATGACCTTTGCAAGGATCCTACTCGGCAGTGTAGGATTCGTAGGAATATAATTGTTCTTGCTGCAGGTAACTGCTTCCCAAACCAAGCAGCAAGTAAATTCCCTCCCTTTTATTAAAACCATTGACATCAAAAATACTGTAATTTGTAATCTATTAACAAACAACAGACACAATGTTTTTGTATTGCACTTCCAAACCGTAAATTTCTTTGGCACCTCCATTACTTCTGTAATGGCACTGGAGAAAATTTGATGGGAGAGAACCTGGCCCTTGCTTCAGGGTGTGGTGGGAGCTCCATGGGCCCACAACATCTGCAAAAATTAGGAGAATTTTAGCTGAAGAGTAAGGCATTTCCTGGCACTGGACAGTGTCTTTTCACATCTCTGAAGGAATCCAGGCATCTGCTCTCATTCTCCTTTTATGCACACCTTTGTACAGGCACATGAGAACAAACAAGCTTTGGCACTTTCATACTAACAGTGAAGGATGAAGCCTGCTAATTAACTTTAAATGAGCCATCAGGAAGAACTATGCTTTCTGTCAGTGCCTTCCACAAGCCCCCAGGTTTCACCAGTCTCTGATGAAGTGTCCTCCCTGCCCCACAGGGACAGCGTATATTCATTACGGACGGCGGGAAGCAGCAACCCCTCAGTATTCCATACAGAGCGTGCCAGCTGCCCACTGCCAACCCCAACCCAAACTCCATCCCCACCCTGCGGGCAGCTGCTACAGTGAAATTGGCTGCCCACTCCTCTGGACACAACTGACAAAATTACTGAAGTCCCAGAGATGAAGCAATGAGGGAAATTCCTCACCTTCCCACCTACTGTGCTGGCAGGAAAGCAGCACAACATAACGTGCCGCAGACTCAGGTATTTCTTCGAATAGAATCATAGAGTAGTTTGGGTTGGAAGGCACCTTTAAAGGTCACCTAGTCCAACCCCACTGCAATGAGCCTTTTTAGTAGGGCCCGTTGCGATAGGACATGGAGTAATGGTTTTAAACTAAAAGATGTTAGATTTAGACTATATATAAAGAAGAAATTTTTTACAGTGAGGGTGGTGAAACACTGGCACAGGTTGCCCAGAGAGGTGGTAGATGCCCCATCCCTGGAAACATTCAAGCTCAGGTTGGACGGGGCTCTGAGCCATGTGATCTAGTTGAAGATGTCCCTGTTCATTAATCCTGGGCTGGGCTGATTTGGGGGGAAGAAGAGATTTTCTATATTTTGGGTACAATACTTACAGTAATGTTGTAACTGCTCTCACACTTGATATCTGGTCGAGAGATACTGTGCACTAATTCAGTGATAACTTCTGCTGCTTCAACAGCAGCAGCCACAGCTAACTTTCACCACAATTGGCCTGGAATAATGCAACAGGACTAACTACACATTTAACTGCACCCCCACATTTCAAGTTTTGTCCCACTTGCAAATCCAAAATCGTTATTAAGACAGCTTGGAAGAAACAAAAAAAAAAAATTAAAAAATTTAGCGAAACAGATTTTTAGAAGCCTTTTGGTGGTCAAGAGTGAAAAAGGCTTTACTACCATCCCACAGCAACAAGACTGCAACTTCTCATTAATTTATACCTCCAAGTACGTGACTGCATAGGAAAGGCTTCCTTTCCTTTTAATATGTATGACAGATTACATAATACTGATTTTCGGGGGTTTTTAAGGTTACTTACAAAAATCCTTAAGCATCTCAGAAACAGCAAACTTCTTGGTTACTACAGAAGAATTTAACACTGTTATTTCCAAAGCTGGACTTTTTTTACTTTTTGCTCCTTGAAAAAACAAAATAGAATTCTGCAAATAAACCAAAATCTAAAGAATATTTCCTAGAAACCAAAAAAGCCCTTTCTTGGTCACTGCTAGTACAGACCGTATTCCTGATATAAACACTCAAGCCAGGAAACAAAAAAGATAATCTAGTTTGACTTTCAGATGGCCTCTTGAGCTTGTCATACTGGTGCTTTGAAAAACTATTCCCGCCCTCTGAAGCTAGCTCTATGTGCTGTAGAACCCACTTAACATTAATAAATACTAAAATCTTTCCACAGAAAATAACTGAACCTTCACAGACAATATTGTAGCTCTTTTGGTTACAAATAATGCAAAATAAAATCAAGTTGCAATCAGACTTCATGCAAAGGTTATTACACCAATGTGCAACTGTTGAAAACATAGGAACAAATAAAGCTATTAAAATAAGAGGTATAATCTTAAAAATGAATTTTTCAAAGCGCAGTTCAAGCTAACTGGTAAGTTATGTGCTGGAAAGAAAAAAAAAAAAAAAAGAAGTTATCCACTGATTCACTGAGACAGCCATTTACAGCATTGCAAAGGAGGAGACCACAACAAGATCAAACGACAGCGACAGGAAAATGCTGCTAAAATGGCTGATCCCACTGACCGAAGTTCAATTCCTGTCTTTGCTCATACAGGTAAAGAGCAATGCTCCATCTAAGCATCGCAAGAGCTGCCACACCACCCAGCAGGCCTAAAGTGCTCATTACAGGCAAGCAGCCCAAAGCTTTAAAAGCGTTTAACACAAAATGATTTCTCATCCACCCGCTTGCACTTTACTCCTTTGCCACCGTGCACATCATCTATTACAGGCATTCCACAAAAAAACATAACCCTTGTGACTATTAACAATTATAAGTTGCAAATATGTTCAGACACTGGATACTTGAAACAGAGTATGATATACTTAACTCTAAAAAAAGAAAAAAATCAATTAAAAAAAAAAGGTATGCAATCTTGAAACTTGCTACTGACCCTCTTCAGCTGCTGCTGTAATTGTTCCCTCATGGACTCAGGGCAATTATCAAGCTGCGTCTTCTGCTCGGAGTAAAGCTCCTGAAGCCTCTCTAGTTTTTCCCTCTCAGCATCAAGTTTTAATTTTTCCTGAAGCATGAACCAGAAAATAAACACAATTACCTTCAAACCCAAGCAGTTGTTAGTGATTATGACAGTGTGTGGCAAAACCTTAATGAAGAGTTGAAGCACATAAGTCAAAGACAGAAACCTGTTGTTAGTGGAAATGCAATGGTGGGATGCGAGATGATCAAACCAAAACATTAATCCTTTTAGTGCGGTGATTAATTCTCTCCCTCGTCACTGTGTTTTCTACCCGTGCTGGATGATGCTGTTAAAGCTCACTGCCCAAACACTTGTCTCGCCTAATGAAAAAAAATATATATATAAAAAAAAGAGAAAATTGTAGCGATGTTAGTGAGGTAACTGATGAAGGAGAGAGAAAAGAGTAGCTTTTAGAAAGCAAAATGGATGGAAAATGGCTGTAGTGTAGCAGAGAGGGGAAAATGGATCTTCCCAGGAGAATGGATTACATGCCTATGTGCCTCTGCGCAGTTAAGTACCTTTAGCAAGCAGTGAAAAAGCAGAACGAGACAGAGAGTAACTTGGCTGGGGAATCCTGTTGCAGCAGAAACACCAAGTAATTTAGCAAATTAAGTCATTTGCTTCAGGGTACAGGAACTGTAACCTGTTCTCGGGGATCAAAGGGGACTCCTCGACCTCCCTGGTCTCCTCCAACTCGTTCAGCTTTCCGCTCGTTCCACCCGAGCAGCAGTACTTGGCACACTGCTGCTCACCCTCAAAAGCCTTTAACCTTTAAACCTTTGTAATAAAATACTGCATGATTTACTGTGCAGCACTGCTCTGAAGACCGGCTGTAGATGACTTAAAACTACCTCGTAGACTATCATTTATCTATGGACCAAAGTTTGGGAACAAATAAATGAGAGTGCGAGGAATTTTTTCAATACCCTTTACTTGCATGTACACTGGCCATCACAGCAGATGCATTTCCTCAACTGAGCAGTTAATAACTGGAAAAAAGCAATATGCCTGATATGCCAGGCATAAATAATCAAGTAAGTCCCTGAAGCCCAGTGCTCTGCTACCTTCTAGAGTCACACTGGTATAGTTGCCACTTCTTGTTCTATAGTTACGCATCTCCTCTCGGATGGTCTCTAACTCTCCTTAATACTCAAAAATTAACAGTATCAGCCCCAAAATGTCAGGTCCTTTTGGATGCTCCAAGAACAGCTGAGTTCTGTCACGGCATCCACTCATTCGTCCTCTTTCCAGTCCCAATTAGTATTTAATTTTAAAATCAAACGCATGGCTCAGCAGGCGCTGTATGGTCAGATGCTCTGCAGCACCCTGACAGCACATGCCATAGAGGAGAAACTTCTTTTAGTGTACAGGACTTGCCATTTCAAACTGTGGGATGGTCTTTCCCCAAAACCTTCTCTTTATTGTTCCTGACAAGGTCCTCAAGCCCTCACACACGGCAGAGGCACAATAACAAACACGTATTAGCTGCCTGCTTTCTTTATGGTTTTATCTCTAAACCTGAGTGGGATGAGGGGCTGGGATTTCATTTTCCCAGTATTTAAGAACAACACCAGGAAGCATTCTCATTCAAGCCCAATGTCAACCAAATTTCCAGCTGTGTTATTTTCATTTACACGTGCAGCTTCTCAGCTCATACAATCAGACGAACAAAACGCTGAACACAAAAGATTATTTCATTTTATTTTAAGCTTGTGAAAATGAGGAACGGAGCCAGCATATTCCATTACCTGGGCTTCCTGTACCAGCCTCTGCCTTGCAGCCGCAGCGGCAGCGGGGCTCAGAAACAGGGAGGATGCAGCACGTGTAAGCTGCACGATGAGGAAGAGGCACGCACCACTTGAGAGGTCACCTCTAGACCTCTGTCCCCAGGGAACCCCCGTTTGCTGAATCATCTTTCCTTCCCACATGGAAAGAAATACATGAATAAACTGGTAGTTCCCCTCCTCACAACCTTGCTGTCCATTTAAGGTCCAGCCTACGGTCTGCCACGTTGTTCCTCGCTTTCCTTTTTCTGCCCATCCAGCAATCTAAAGCAGCAAGGACTTCTTTGACCTTAGCTGCAGCATGGTGCCTCTGAAGTTCTTAACAGCCCTCTCTAAATGTCTATGTGCCGCAACGAGCACGCTCATTCATTAGCAAGCAAGTCAAATCTCCAGCGTGAGGAGACATCATCAGCCAGTATAAAACTCCCTGAGAATGCTGCCAGAGATACTGTTACTTCCCTCAAGAAATTAGAAATGTGTTCCTTGGAGACTGAAAGCGATACTCAGCTGGTCTATTTATAGCCTAGGAAGTGCTAACATCCCACCAGACTGGCTCCCTTCGAAATGTGCAGTCTGAACAGGAAATATCCCTTTCAGCAACGGGAGGCACTATGTGTTCTGCAGCTGTGGAGTTGAGTTCGCTGACATGTCTGGCTGTGCATCGGTGAAGTCCGTTTAATTCACAAAAGTCATTTGATAAATAGATGAACGGTCAGAATTTTTTTTTCATACAGTCTCTTCTATGAACGGCTTACGGCAAGTTCTTTTTAGGAGGGAAAAAGACGAGCAACTTTGCAAGCCGAGCGCGCGACGCGGCGGGGCGGGGGCAGGCCTGCGGCTCGCTCCACGGGCTGTCGGCTGAAGAGCAGCCAGCGGCAGAGCTGCCAACAGAACCCCATGTGCTCCAGCTGCTCATCCCCATCTTAACCACATGAGCTTGTACTTGTTAAGCATTTCGCTGCAGACAACTGCTTCCCAGCCCCAGCGTTGGCTCCAGAGCCGCCTTAACTGTACGTAGTCTGGCTGAATTCTTAAACATCCCATTTCCATAGAAAAGAAGTACAGCCCAGCAAAGCGTAACACTGGGTCTTAGCCCACTGCCCAACCTGCCCTACGCTCTGCCTCCAGATACACGTTAAATGAACTCAGGGTCAGCCAGGACCGTGTGCGGGACTGACTTGTTTTTTGGTGATGCTGAGGCACAGCTTGGATCCGTTTTGGAGGTTCTCTGAATATCATGAAGGATAGCAGCAGAACGGATTGACGTGTGACACTGTCCCCCGAGAGCACAGACATAGGATGTCAGCAGAGCATCCATAGTGTGAACACAGGCCACAAGTGATCAACATGGGTCACAAAAGGAAATCAACCTTTAGATCTACCAGGCTAGATGAGGCCTTGGGCAACCTGGTCTAGTGGGAAGTGTCCCTGCCTATGGCAGTGGGGTTGGAACTCGATGATCTTCCAGGTCCTTTCCAACCTAAACCGTTCTATGATTCTATGATCTGGTAGAGTTGATTTTAGGGCTGAGAGAAAAAAAAGAACACATATCCAACACATCTCATAGATGAGGAGGACATAGAGGAGATAAAAGGACAGTGTTAAAGACAATCATACCCCCTAGAAGAATGGGAACACCACAAAGCAAGAGACCAATTGCTTTAGTGTTGTCTCCTGTGGTTAAGGATGCCCTACGCCTGATCAATACTGCTACTTAAACCCCTCGCAGGTCCCCACAGCCCTTCTGCAGAGAAGTTCTGCTTTTCAATTTGTCATTCATCATATTCTGCTACTGCAGGCAGGCAGGCTATAATTGTAGAGCAGCATGTGTCTGCATGCATATGCGCCTTCTGAACCAACCTGCCTGCATAAACTGGTAGACTCTGCAGAAATGAGTCAGAGTAAATGTGGATGAAACAGAAAGCTTCTCAAAAATCCAGATAAAAATTGGGGGAAAAAAAAACCCCCAAAGCAAGAAACCTATCATTCTTACCGGGTCACTGTGAAATGGATTGTATGGCTAGGTGAATTGGGGTCACTCTAAAACCTTCCAAACCCAACTGTATGCCTGCCCCCCCAAAAAAGACACCGACAAAAACCCCAAGATAGGTGCTATTTTCAGAGAGAAAAAGAAACTGCAAAGAAACCTACAAGCCATAAACAAAGAAAAAAAAACCCTGGATGCTTTCCCATCCAATAGGCTCCTACAACTTTAAATGTTCCAGACTGAAGTATTCCAGGATCTTCCTCAGTCCAACTCACCTGCAACTCATCATGTTTTAAGGTAGCAACATCTCATTACCCACACCAAGCTTCAGACACACACGCCCTGTCTCTCAATCTCCGATTCCATAACCAGCAAGTCTCACAACTTTCACAGGTTTCTGAGAAACAAGGAGAAGCACGTGCAGGTCTTTGTTTTGAAAAGCTTCTCCATCTCATCTTCATGCTTTCAATTCTAGCCAGACTTTATTCTTTTACACTCCAAAAGAACATCCCTCCCCTTCTCCAAAATAATCTACAGCAAACAGAAGGACTGCAAAAGCTAGAAGTGGAAGAGAAAGAGCGGACTACAGAAATGATTCTTTTCCACTTGGAAGCGCTGCGATGCTACAGACTTCGTCCATTCAGTAAAATATTTTGGAGAATAAGTGGAAGAGCAAGAAAACTTTAACACGTCACTGATGAAATTGGCCTAATCCTTGCCATAAATTTGTAAGAAAATAGTCTAGTCCCTAACAGAAAGCAGGCTAGGAAACGTTATCTGCTCTTCAGTGGTTACTCACTAAAAGGGGCAAATGTACACATGGGGAAAGTGTTAAACCTGAGGTCTACCAACTCTTTGAGAACTCTTGCCTATTGAAAGCATTTCCAATGCTATGGCTGATACAAATCAGACCACTTACAACTCTGATTAAAAAAAATACTGTTGAAATGAAACAGATCCTCATGTGCAGAACCGTACGTGTTCCTCTTCTATATTTTTCAGACTGCTCTCCCTGCATTCCTTGCTCTCTTTCAGGACAGAAGCATAAAACTTGTCACAATTTAGTTACTTGTCACTAAATCCCTGTGGGTTTCATGCAAGAATCCATTAAGGCCTAAAGCATGCCAGGCATGTGAAAAGGAGCATAATACAATAGAAGGTATTTCACAATAGTTTTTTTAACTGTACGGTGGTAATTAATTTATTATATGCATCGTAACAGACAGTATAGAGTGATGGCATCTGTATGAGAGATGTCAATGGTCTTGTTCCACATGCATATATAAAGCTAATGTTAAAAAGCATTTTAAATCACAGTAAGCAATCCCTCTGCTGTAAGTTAAAAAAAAAAAATCACAGTAGTTGGACACATTAACTTACTCATAAGACAACTCAAGTTTTTTGGAATTTCTAAGCTCATTCTCTGACCATTGCGATGTGTTTTTCTAGCGAACAGATGGGGAGACAAAAGAAAACCTCTGATTCTATAGCACTGTTCTTTCGTGAATGTAGAAGAGGAAGAAATAATCATCCAAACCAGAAGAAAAAAAATTTCAAGTGAGAAAATTAAAATTCTGCAGAGTCTCCAACATCTAGATGACAATAAGAGGATTTCCCTTAGTGGTACAACCCATTTTGCTCTTTCGCTCATAACCGTTTTAAAAGAAAGCTTGTGAATTCAGATTTTTCTCCTTGAGTGCTCATAATAATCTTTTTCCTCATGAGTGTTCTCTCTGTGTGATATCCTTATGTGGACGTATCTAGTGGATGCAAGTATTCCTCAGAATACTTAATCTTGTGTATCTTGTCTTAAGGCGGTTAATAACATTATAGGCACGACAACTCATCCATTTAAAACACTTGCTTACATCTTGCTGAACTGGAATCTGACCAGAAAAGATTTAAAAGGCTATGCTATGAAGCACAAATTTGTCAGATTCATCAGGATAAAAAAACAGCAGGAATTCTGAATCCAGAAGAGAAAGGACTGAGGAGAGACCACCAGTATATTTAACTTTGATTGCTGGTGTCCCCCTTCATATGGCTCATCAGACAGCTGCTCTTTCCTCGGCTCAATTCATGCAAGTCTTTCCAGTACTAATTCAGCAAAGAGACTGAGCTTCAAACGTTTTGGCATGTCTGGGTTATTATTCTGTTAATGACTGAAAAATATTTCCACAAAAGCAAGCGGACAAAATTAAACGTATTCCAAAAAAAGATGAGTTATCCACTGCCAGCTGCTCCTGATTTCTGCTCTCGAAAAGGGACAGGAAACCCAGTTTGATAAAAGAGTCCCAGAGTATGTATTTCCACCATGACATAAGGCAAAGGTCCTCCAGAAAAAGAGGAATAACCTCTCTCTCCTAAAATGCAGTCTAAACCTTTGCATAAATAATTGTTTTGAAGCTCTCTGCCAAAAGTCCCATTTAGCTATGATTACCTCCCACAGCACTTCTGCCGAATTCATTACTCATTTTCATTTATTCCTGTTTATTCACGCTCGCTGATCTATTCCTTCTTTCCCCGGCTATGCTGTTACTTTCAGCCTCATGCTTTAAGTCGGAGACATCAGGCATGGCGAATCATTAAGCATCCTTCTCCACATATGCCGGACGGCATGTTTTAAAACCACACAGGCTAAGGAAGCACCGTAAGAAAAGAAAGTACTTCGCAAATCTGGATTACATCCAATCAGGTAAACACAATTTTCTCCAGCTTCCTTATAGACAACCGTCAATCCTGAACTACATCTCGTGACTGAAGAGTCACCGGGAGGAAGTCATAATTGCAAATAGCACCGGGGACCTGAGGCGCTATTCCACCTGAAACAATAGCACCATTATTGCACACCGACAGCGCAGTAACGTGAATGACTGCCGCAGTAATTACCGGAAGCCAGGTCGGGTGGCAGAGAAAAAAGGGAGATGGCTCACCTGCTTGCTTGTTTCTGGGTACTGCCCAGCTCGGCTCTCTCCAGAGGAGGCTGTGCTCAGAGTAATTTTGTCAGTACCCGCAGCAAAGCTCTTTCCTGGAGAGCTTCAAGCTGTACCTGTCAAATTGCATTACTGCTGACTTATCAGGGCTGTCCCTGCATAACTGGAACTTGCAATTAATAGCTTAGATGCTGCTATTCAGATACATAGTTGGTCATCTTTTCCTGTCGATAAAACCAAATGTGCAGTGCATGGTAGTTTAAAAAAAAAAAAACACCAAAAAAACCAAAAAAGAATGAGACAATTTTAAGCTGTGCTCAAGAAGCACGACCATGGAGGCAAAGCTACACCTTCCTCTGTACACTAACACGATTTCCAGCATAGCTGAAAGCACAGGCCATGCCAAACAGCGTTCCCATGCCCAGCTCTGGCAGTAGCTACCCCAGCCAGGACAGTGGAGTCCTGTCAGCACTCGTACCTGGCAGAGATGCACCACAGCCAGAACTACGCTGAGGTCTGCAACGGTGCTGAAAGGCTCTGTCATCTTCTTCTCAAAACAGCAACCGCTCATAGCTCTGATTTCCAAAACCCAAGTAAATCAACACTAATTGCTTCTTCGTTCCTTACAATGTGTGTGGTGGCACACCCACAAAAGCCAGGAAAACACTTTCAGCTCACCACAGGGTGCATGCTACTTTATCTTCCCCACTGACTCATTCATTCTTCCTCGCCAGTAGTTGTGTGTTCAGGTAGGGCTAAGCACAAGACTCAAATGAGATCAGAATGCAGCGTACCCTATAACACACAAACCCGCCTGCAAAATCCATTCCTGATTTACAGGCAAGGTGCTGGGACGTGGAGACGTTGTACTGCAGCAAAGAGCACATTGGCATGGCCCAAATCTGAACTCACAACTCTCCTGCCTTCTGCCTCCAAGTATGTTTTCCAGTTGATTCTCTTGCCTCGCAAGGGCTGGAAACTGTGGCTTTAAAACTGTGCAAAAGTTGGCAAAACTTTGTGTCCTCATCTAAATGAATTGTGCACAGGGCATTAAGAAAAAATAAAAATAAAAATCGGGTAGAACATAGTTCAACAGCTTCCACCTACAGTCTATTTCAAGTGCGTAACATGGCCCAGTAGTTTATGATGGTTGCAGTTTATGATCTCTCTTTTTAAGAATTTCACAAGTTTTTCTAACAGGTGCATGGGTAAGGATGAGACACAACCAAGCAGGGGCTTCCTGTCAAACAGGTGCCGAGATCAGTGGCAAATTCCAGGAGATGCTCAAGTCGCTCCAGAGACAAGTGCCATCATGTACGGCACTAATGCCGCAGCATCATTTCGTGTGCGAAATTAACTCTCCCTCTCACCTCAAGATGACACTGTGCAGCGTATTCAGATATCACTCCCTTACCCTGACAGAAATGTAACCACTGTCGGAGCGATGGGACCCAACAGCTTCTTGCCAGGAAGCACCACCAAAACCAAGACCACCGGTATTATCAGGGGTGAAATATTCAGGCAACTAGAAGAAACTGTGACTTCTGTGTGGACACTGGGACACTTGTACTTGGAAGAAACAACACAAAAAGTACCATCAGCAGGGCAGCAACTACTGGCTAAAACCCAAGCCTTAATTCTGTTGAGGAGGTCATAAGTTTCAAATTATTTCATCAAGAAGCATCACCTACCACCTCCCCCCGAGCACCCCTCTTCTGGGGGGGTTGGTCCCGAACGTCCTGGTTTGAGGTAAAACAGAACTAATTTTCTGTTCAGTAACTTCACTTTTTAGCTCAGCCTCTTCTAACTACTGCAATTAACAGCCCAATGTGCAGAAACTGTTCCCTCTCAAAGCGATAAGACCTACTACTACAGCGCCAAGATGTTGCCTGTCTCGCATCAGATCTGCAGGGCTGCAAACTCAAATGTACAGACACACAAATCAAGTTTTAAAAAACACTGGTGTTTCAAGTCAGCCAGGAGTTTTATTTGTTGACACGATGAGTGCCATCTGTTTTGCTGGCTGACACTACTTTCTCCAGAACACTTCAGCTGTCACTTTATATTTTGCCTGTTCGCAGAAGCTCATCTCCCCTTTCTTTTTTAAACTTTGGCTTTTATGCAATGCTTTCAGACATCTTCCAGAACAAAATCTTTGGGCTCTCTTAGAGTTTATTTCGACGAAGATAATTTCAGTATTAACTGATCTATGGTTTTAAGTCTAGAGCACGCACTCACAGCTGGGGTTTTTGTTTGTTTATTTGTTTAAAAAACCAAAAGAACACAAAAGAAAAGACAACTGTAATATCGTAACTGATCTGACTAGTGAAGTGCTTCGTACTGAAAAAGAAAACACGTTTTGAGTGAACTTGCATTTAAATAACAAAAGTGCTTTTTCTAGGCTGTTTTTCATGTTTCAGTTCAAAAAAATTTAAACTTGACCTGGCATTTTAATTTTCTGACTGCTACACACTAATGTTCCATCACGTGATTGCAAGGAAATTTAAACAACCTGCAGGCTTTAGACCTATTTCCATTCACTTCATTGAACTTTGAGGCTCCCAGAGAATAAATATGAAAGGCAAAAGAGCTCTTGAATTTCTGGATATGTTATTCGTTACCACCTACCAACCAAAACTTCTAGCAGCATCCTTTTGGAGGGTATCTGCTTGCACCACTCTATCTGCTGTTACCAACCTTAAACTCATCTTTATACTAAAAAACGAGTATGAAACACGTTCCATGGACAACGTAAAATGTGACCACAGGCAACACCGAAAGCTGAAGGATCACTGAGGGGTACATGAGAACAAGGAAAAGCGCAGGCAAGAAAGTCCACGAAGGTTCAAGCTTAAACTGGATGTGTGTTGTCACTCCCCAGGGCAGAAAGGTGGGAGCACCATTCTCCTCAGACACAGCGTGATGAGTACAGCCGCAAAACAGGGTTCAGGCTCATGACAGGGTAGGCAGAAATTGAAGACAAAAAGCTCAGAACAAAACAACGCAAGCTGTAAGGCGTGAAATAAATGGGAACCGTGAAAGAGCTAAAAACGTGCAGCTTGTCTACGCAAAAGCAAATAATGCAGAAGACTTTCAGATATTTCTGGACAGCTTAAAAAAAGAGGGGGAGAAACTAGTTAGAGCATTTCCACAAGTGTCAGGTTTAAATTATGAGGTAGAGGATGAAATTTAAAAAGGAAACATTACTGGCTGGAAGCCCTGGAAAAACTTCCTGACCTTGAGATATTCTTGGCCGTGGCACATCCCCTGTGGAGAAGGGAGCTGCCCGCCTGGAGAGGCCAGCAGAGAGCCTGCTGGAGGGAACCAGCGCTCCCGCCTTTGAGGGGGACAGCTTCATCTGGCCGGCCCTTTCCATTTCTGTACTTAAAGCCTTATTACAGTGCTATCCTATTTTGCAAATATATGCTCATATATATATTTGCTACGTATTTGAGAGCAATTAAGTATCTGACCATACAGGAGAACTAATTAATTCCTTTGACTTAATCCCAGAGAGAATGTTCTACAGTACTAAAATTGTCAGTTAGCAAACAAAACAAACCGACATAATTGCTTTTAACTACATACTTGACAGATGTCATATGTATTGTTCTATACAATATTAGATAAAGCTATCTTCTGAAACCGCAGCCTTCTTTCATTCTATTTCTTTGCTGATAAATGATTAACTTAATTTTTTTTTAACTTCAAAATATATAACCTATAATGGAGGATAGTGGAACAGTTCAAGTAATACTGTTCCTTTAAACAACAGATAACCCAAATCCAAGCACTATATGGACTTTTTATTAATCAAAAATATCTTCACAGTAGGTCAGGTCTTTACTTAAGCGTACCATATTTGCCTTGTCAAGCATACCTTGGGAAACAAGACTGTTACAGGGAGATGACGGTGAGACAACTATTTTTTTCTTCCATATTTATCAAGTCAATTTACTTATAGACAGTACTTCATAAAATAACCTCCATCAATATGTTAATCACATAAATGTATTTTGAAGATCAAGGGGAACAGAGAACATAGCTAGCTAAGATAACTCAATTACCTTTGTCTTTTCACCAATAACGTTTCTCTCCAGCTCAGCTATTTTTCTGTTTAGATGATCCAATATTTCCTTCTCTTTCAGCAGCTCTGTTGTTTCAGATTTCTGTTCCCCATCCAAAAGGGCACATTCCATATCCAACTAGGAACACAAAACATTTTTCAGAAGCAGTCCAGATTAAGAAGAAATCTTGATACACATTATTTTCTGGGGGAAGGGGAGTGAGTTGGTGATTATTCACAACAGAGACNAAGTTTTCCTCCCACAGAAGACAGTTAAAAAAAGAGATCACAAATCTGAGAAAAAGCAAAACTGCACCATAAAATACTGCAAAATAAAGTCCAAACCAACTTTAGCTTGAAGATTCTTTTTTCCAAAACTTTTTCTTTTCTAACACTTCTCCTCTGTGCTTCCTCCTGTTATGATACTGTACCGACCCTCTGTGCTCAGGCTCCGTAGGAACCCCTTCTGGAACAGCTGTTTCTTTCCTGTCGCTGATAATTGGAGCAAGCACAACCCAAATGCCGGGCCAGCTTAGTCTGCAACCGTGAGATTCCAGAAGTCAAGAGGGTGCCAACATACCCTTGCCACTGTAAAGCCAAGGAGGTTTGAAAGGAAGTTGTCTCACTTCCTTTCTCTTTAAACGGTCACAGGAGATACCACCATAAAACTCCCAAGCGACACAAGGTATTTAGATCAACTGAGTTGACCATTCGACAAGCAAGATTGTTCTAATTCCACTTAGGAGTATAATGGTTACAGCTGGGAAAGGCTCATCCGAGCATCACATCCATCTCCCTGCTGGGGAAAAATAACCTTCACAGTAGGAGACTGCCAGGTCCGTGATTCTGTGCCTAAATTCTGGTGAAAAAGTACAGAATGTGAAGGCTACATACATCCATGAGTTCCCTATGTACTTGCTGAAGCCATCAGACTTGTGCTATGTAGACATATCTAACAAGCAAGACATTTAAAACCGAAACATATTTCATACCTCTCTTGAGGATTCATCCATCTGGTCATTTAAATCTTTGATCTTCTGCTCAAGTTCTTCCAAGTTATTTAGTATTACTATGCGCTCCTCCTCCAGTCGACCAAGCTCCTGCCCTCTTTGCTCATCGCTTGTGCATTCTGGTATCTGCAGTTGCACGTTACAAGAGGTTCATTAGAAAAAGAGTTAAACACTGTCTTTCCTTCCCCCTTTCACGTTGTGTTCATTTTAGACAAGTACTGTACTGCTGGTTTTGCACCCATTACGTATTTCATATCTACTATATTGCTCTTTCTATATTTAGAAGGTGTACAAGAGAAACAAACATGATACTTTACTTCCAGCCATTGGAAGTAAATACTATACTTAACAGCAAATACTATTCATGCTACAGGAATTATTAAAACCTAACCTTTGAGAATATTTTACATGCTGTGCTAATTTAGGTTTTAAAAATCCAGTTTTTCCCTTATAAACATAACACAGAGAGATGAAGATGCTTTTTATGTACGCTTCAGCTGTTCATATAATAAAAGCCAAGAGATAGGATAGGACATTTTTGCAACCAGCCATTAAGATGAGCAGCTTCCGTAAAATAAGGACAAAAGTCGGTTCTGTCTCCCCAGTTAGCACTGAGCAGTACCCTTAGCGATGCTCTTTCCATTGCCATTTACTTACTAGATAACTGTGCCAAGAATTAAACAACATTATTAGGAAAATACCCGTGATCTTTTACCAGCAAAGGCTAGATCAAAGAGTATTGAGTTTCCAATGTATTCTTCATGTTCATCTGACCCCAGGGGCTTGCGATCCAATTACTCTGGTAAGGCTGCTCGCTCATTGTCGCCAGTCACAATTAGCAGTGGGCTGCCTTAACCACGGGACCACACAGCCTCGCTCAAAAGAGGCTCGGCTCAGCTACTGAATGGCTATTCTGAGAGCGGGCATTTTATCCTGGATAAATCTGATCTCGATATTTTAAAACAATGAGCTGTGTTCCATTAAGACAGTTGCTTGTTACTGCTTTTCTCGGGGCTTAGCAGAACACCCTTTACGATGAATGAATGAATGGTATTCCTTGATTAGCATTAGTAATCCTAGCAGGAAAGCCTCTTTTTGTCCGGTATCCTGTTTGGATAATGCTGACATAACATCTTCGATTTCAACTTCCTAATGAGGGTTCAAAATAGGATCTCTGACTTGCACAAAGAAAGCAACAAACGGGAAAGAAAAGAAAGACCACAGTAACTTGTAAATGAAATATCTTACTACCTTTTCAACATGAAAAGACCAAGTAAAGCCATAATAGCACGTCCCTGTTCACCATAATTTCACACCAAAAGACTCAGTACATAGATTTCCAGAGAGATACCTCTTTATAAAACAAAATGCTTTTCTGTCGCACCTCTCGCTTCTTCTACACATACTTAACATCTTTATAGTCAATAAAAGTGTGTAAGTCAAGCAGAGGTTAAACACAATTTATGTTATAAACGTGTTGAAGCTCATACAGCATGTAAATAGCAGTAAAAAAAGAGAGACACAAAGTATTTTGAAGGTGTGAACTTGTTACACAGAAACCTGCTTTTATGGTTTTGCTTGGTCTTATTATGCTCTTGATTCGAACTATTCAATATAGTAATTTAACACGCTGCCTGTCGCCAGGACTTGCTGCGCCGCTGGTCTGGCACACCAAAGCCTAGGCACTGACCCAAGATGACAAAAGGCTCTTGCCCCAGCCCAGAGGAGGCTGCTGCTGCCTTAGCTAGAGGAAATCGTTAGGAATGTTGTGAGCTTGGTTTTTTAAAGGACAATTCCCCTTCGGTAACAGAACAGCAGCGCGAAGTTACACAGGAAAGGAGCTGCAGCTTATTTAAAGGCAGGAGTTGGGTTGGAGCGGCAGGAGGTTGGCTGCCACCGCGCGCCCCATCAGAGGCAACAGCTGATTTGACAAGTGGCTCAGGTCCAACCCTGGGAAAGGAGACAGGACAGTAAATTCAGCTCAGGCAACTCCTCTTCACCTGCTGTGCGACCGTTCTGGTTTGCCCACAAGAAAACACCCTCTTCTTACAGAAGACAGAAGCCCCAGGGTGGGAGAAGACAGCAGAGCTTCTCTTCCCTCCTACATCCCAGCACGGCGTCAAGCAAGGTTCCTGAAAACTTCCTTATTTAAGTAGCTGTAATTGTTTAAGCAAATCCTAAAAAATCTTAAAACTCTTTCTGAACTGTATATCCCTCTGGAAAAAACTCAACATCCCATGCCAATAGCTTCCCCGGAAAATGAAATAATCATTTGCTGGCTGCTAAGTTGTATTAGGTCTGAGATTAATTCTCCCACCTAAGCCATCCTAACCGTGGCCCCTCTCAGGACAGCTGACTGCTAGAGGAGGATTTCAAGCAGTGGAACCTGGACCCTACTCTTTCCTCCAACACAGCGTTACCTTTGGCGTGATGCTTAGGTAGGACGATTCGGTGGCATCCTTCAGGAAGCCTGGAGCAGCGAAAGGTGGAGGCTTCGCGCTTTCGTTGAAGTGCTCGTCGGCTCTCAGCCCTCTCGGGGAAAGGAGAGCAGCGGTGCTGCGACTGTGGCTGCTCAGCTCCGAGAAATCCGAATCGCTGGCAGATGATTTCAAGTGGCTCCTGAACCTCGTTTCCAGATTCATCTGGGAGTCTTCGAACACCGAATCCTCGTCGGAGAGCTGAAGTTTTTCGAGTTCCTTGTTAATTTTTTGAACATCAGCAACTGTGGTAGCTGCAGCGGGGTCGCTGTCAGGTTTGGAGTACTCTGCACATAGATTGAGGATTGTCTCCAGCCGCTGTCGTTCCTAGTTTAAAAAAAGAAAACAGCACTAAGCGTCACATGTGAGCTAAAGTAAAAATGAAGTTAACAAAAATTTGCTGGGTTTTTTGGGGGTTGTTTTTTGTGGGGTTTTTTTTGAGTGAAGGATTAAATTCCTCCGGTTCCATGTATGTCCCTAGTACTTAAAGATAATAAACAGATATACATAAATAAATTGCAGTGCAAGCTGAAGAATCAAAGGTAAAATGGAAGAAGAACTTAAAAAGTTAAAAGTACGTTTCACAGAAATGAAGAGCTACTTAGATAAGCTGTCCTAACACTTATTTATCTTTTGAGTGTAGAAAGTTTTAATATTAATATTGTTTGTTCAGCTTGTAACCATACCCCCATTTGCATGTGCACATGTCCAGTGAGCTCACTGTATAAATCACTAATTGTTCCACTTTACACTTACGCTATACTCCTACCAAGTTGCAAAATATCGCACAGATTTTCCGTGAACTCACTCATTCCGGACTTTGGGGGATTTTTTGTTTTGTTAACTTTGATTCCCTTTTTTGGGAAAAACACACAGTTTTAGGAGCATTAACAGAGAAATGCGGCATCACATCTAAAATACAACAGATGCCAAATGCACAGAAGTGGGGGAAATCTTTATTTACCAGTTGACTCAAATTCCCTATGGATTCATACTACCATTTCAAACTTGAGAATCTGTATAGTTGTGCCAGTTTGACCTGACGTACTTCCAGTTGCTACAGACATTTAATTCCCAAAGGATTTCTAAATCTTACAATACTTTATAAAAAGTATCAGAAAGCTACATTTGTTTTCTTTTACTGCATGCATAGCTTCCTGTAATTTCTATTGCAGATGAATTTTTTTTCCCTTTTCATTCTTAAGAGGTAATGCTTTCATGTAATTTCACGTTTCTTTTGCTAAAGAAGAAAAACAACGTAAATAGAAAATTGCTTACCATAAGCCTATTGAAAATTCTGCTGGAAAAAAGACCACTGTGAGAGTTCCATGCTTGGCATTAATACCTGCACTAATGATCTCATTTCTGATTTCTAGGAAATGCTTCTTATTTTTAGTAGTATTTAAAAAGAAAGCCAAAAAACCAAAATCCTCAGCCTCCTTCCCCAGGAACCACTGCAAACATATTCACTTTCCAAGCTCTACCTGGCATTGCATTTGCAAACAGGATTTGCAAAGCAGCTATTTCTGACAGTCCTAACGTTCCCTATGCCCAACCACAAGTGACAACAAGGATCAAACAAAGCAGTTTGGGTCACTCATTGCCTGCCCTTTCCCAGCAGTAAGCCACTGGAGTTTTAAGAAAATTTAACACTGGTTTACAGGCACCCAGCTTTCTATACAGCTACCAAGAGATTGTCCAGCTGTACGCACGACACATTGACATCACCCTGCACCACCCGCCGTTAAGAGCTGGGTTTCTGAGCTGGAGAACCCATCTGAACCCATCCATTCCCAAGCACCACCCAACCAAGAGCGCGCCGCGAGACAGAAATTTTGCCTTCAGGTAGCTTATTCCCAGGTTCCCACTGCAGGTTTCCTCTGAAGCCTCCTGTGATGGCATCAGCAGGGACGAGCCGCTGAAATAACGGAGCCTGTAAGGCAGCAACTGCTAGCTTGTATTTTCCACGAAATGGGTCCAGCGGATTCTGCAAGACATCCTTCGACCCCAAATGATCGCCGTAATTATAACTCCCCAAAGCCTCGTTCCCTCCACGCAACCGCTGCCAGACCCTAAGCCTGCTCCCTCACCCCTCCAACGCCGCTGCCCTCCCTCTTACTCAGCCTTTTGGCCACGCAACCCAATTCCTAAAGCGCTGTGCAAGTGCTGGCTGGGATCGCCGCTAATTATGCAGCTCTCCCTGTTGTGACGGCACCGGGCCTGGCCCTCTCATACGGTCGTCACAATGGTTATGGATGGGAAGCACGGCCTCAGGATGTGAAGTCCCATCCTTCCCTGCAACAACGGGGTATTATCGGGTTACCTCGTGCCAAGCCTCCATCCCTTCAATGATAATAGGAAATGGCAAATTTCAAAGCGCAGCTGCCGCTCATCCCAGCCCAAGCGCTCAGGTGAGGGGCTCTCACTGCACACCTGCCCTTTCCTGAGCAGTCAGGAAAAAAAAAAAAATTAAAAGAAGTGAAGGGGATTCTTTTTTCCCCAAGTCTCAGATGCTCAGGAAAGCTTAAAAATTGCAGGAAAACCTCTGCCAGTCTTCAAAAAATTCCTGACGAACTTTCAGGCACGTTACAGAAATACCGATATCTCTCACTTCTATTTTGACATGTGCCGAGAGGCTTACGGACAGGAAGCTCTGTGGTTATTTTATACGCTCTATTCTCATCATTTCATCTCGGCCAACTCATTCCAGCTCCGGCACACCTGCATTTAACTGTTTCCAGCATAAATTTCTGAGTCAAGCAGCAAGCTAGGAAAGCACCCCTGCAATGAAAAGCACAAAAGCAGTAGCACATGGAAAATCCGGTCAATGATTTTGCAAGAAATACCACACAAGTTATTTGTGATGCTGAACACAGCAGAGGGAAAAAAAAAAAGGTACATCAAAAGAAGGAAACTGGTTTAAAATTGGCTCTGGTGGGAGGGAGGGGGGTCAAATCAAGACTCATAAGCCCTTCGGTATATTTCCCCATAAAATGTCCTTTCTAACAGACTAAAACATCTCCATGTATTTTCAGCAGATCTCTTACCTGCTACGAAAAAGGGGTACACGGGTCTCTTGTGCGCTTTCTGCCTGAGCAGTTTCACCACTCCTGGCTTTGCAAAGCTACACACCACCTATGGATGGTGGCAAATTTAGGTGCTGAAGGAGAAGGGTGGGATAAGAGGATAATAACCTCCTCTGTTATTGAGTTATAATGACATTAAGAAACATCCCTGGCACACTGTAAAGAAAAATATTTCAAAATAGCAGAGATAAATATCTCCCACTTTTTAAACAGCAACCATGTCAGTGATTCCTGAATTTGTTCATCTGCTGTATGTCACGTATATGATTTTTACAAACGTGTAGAGGCGATGCTGTGTCTAGATACCAAGGCAAGACTTGGTTAATCAGCTGTGGCAAGCAGGAAGCTTTTTAGATAAGTGCCATTAGCAACTGGATAACCCCAGATTTCATTAAAAATACATGTGCAGTCTATCCTTTGCAAGCAACGCTAATGAGAATTATTGCTAGTCCGTGCAGCCAGGGCTCCCTGTGCCTGAAGAGGCTGTTGCTCTTTTCAGCTACCAAAGAACAGCACTTTTTCCCTGTTGCTTTTTAAAAAAACCTCATGGGCAGGCAAACAACCAGCTTCACAACAAATGGTTCGAGCAGCAGCTTGTCCAAACGGATTGAGGTGGGGGGGAAGAGGCAGAGAGCACCAGGGAAGAGAGCAGCAGAAAGTCCCCAAACTTACTTTCTTACAAATACCTCCAGTACCCCATGGGCGAGAGGCAGGAGAAAGGTTTTTCTCTCCTTCCTGCATTTCTAAGGAGACGGTGATTTCACACCTGTCGGATACCCAGAAGCTCATTTCGGAGCTAGACTTTAACTGGGGCTGAGAACAGCTCGCCAACTGTCCTTCCCCTTCCCCCCAGTTCACACCAGTTTCTCCCTCCAGCCTCATTTATTTTCTCATTTGCAGTCCTTGTTTTGCTACGGTTAGTCCTTCGGCTCTGAGGTCACCACTAGCACCACAGAATTCAGAGAAAGCAGCCGTATCTCACGTGCGTCTCTCGGAGGCGATGCGCAGGCAGCCTGCCGCACCACAGGCACCTCCATTGAGAGCCTCCAAAGACCACCTCGGCTCAGAAGAGAGGACCAGGTGCGTGGACCAGGCTGGCACGCCTCGTCCTTACCTCCCCGGTGCGGGCACAGAAGGAACGGAGCGGCAAAACCAGAAGAGACGAGCGGCCGTGGAGCAGAGCCAGCCTCCAGGGAGGAACCGAGCAGAAGACTTTCTGCGGAATTAGCTCCTGTGTCCACAGGCACGTAATTCAGCTCCTGAGGAAATGCCGCCGGCTTCCAAAATAACAGCGTGCGCTTGCGAATTATCACCTCGCAGCACCCAGAAGCGCAAGCCCGGGTCGTCAGCAAAGTACCGCGTTTAGTTCAGACCAGTGCCCTTTTGCCCCTACGTAGGTACCTATGCAGGCGCTCCTCTTCAAATCACACCGAGGAGGGCAGGAGCCTGAAGACTAGAGCTCCAGGGCAGTGCTTAAGTCCTGTAAATGAGACTAGGTCTCCCGAAATTGATTTTTTCCTGGCTCATATTGTTTATTTGCATAAAACAGCTGCAAAAATTAAGTATATGTAATCCAAACTTTGGATTATTAAAGATCCCACAAAAATGTTTTGGACTGAAACTGAATGTTCCTGAAAATTTACTCTCTCGTCAATATTAGTTCTATTCTGTGGGATTTTTTTTATCCTTTTATACGGCACTTGTTCATTTACTAAACTAAATTGATGTTAAGTCACTATTCTGTACCACTATAGAGACTTTCAAATACTAGTGGTGGGAAAAATTACCTTGATCTAGCCTTTCTCTACTTGGCTGGGGTTCCTGTAAGAGGAAAGTCACTTACACTTTTTCATACAGCTTGGGTACTTTATGTTTAAAGGGTCTATAAAAAGACACAGTGCCAGTATAAATTTATAAAACATACATATGAGGTTTTTCCAAGCTGTATGGCAGATTTGCAGAAGCTCTATTAACCATAATTTTAAAGCAGCACCACCTTGAAAATTCCCAAATATTTACATTTCATTTTCCCCTCACATGGGCACATCTTACTAAATTGTAATGCATCGATGCAAACCAGGCACAAGGATACTCTGTATTATTTCGTACTTGCTGAATAAACTTAATGAAATTCAATGCTCTTCTGACTGTGAAAAAATGGACTCTGAAATATGCTCCTTGAATTTTATTACTGCTCGTTCGGGCATTGGTCATATAAACTGAAATCTCTCCCTGGCCAATTCCTGCATCTAGTAAAACTTCATTAACAAGCATATGTTTACAGATGCATATGGACAGCGGGACTATGGAAGATATCACATAGATACCACGCGTAATTTTTAAGTACCTACCACCATCTAGAGGAAATACATTGTACTGCCTAAAAACCAGCAGTGGAAAAAATCAAGTTCGGTGCTGCTCAAATGAGCCAGTATCAAACAAAACAGATGGCCTTAATATCTATTTATGTTGCCTGTGCTGTTCCACCCTCGACCTCCCCACGGGCTGAAGAGAAAGACTGCCTTTCAGTTCCAGCAGCTACCACAGTTGGGCTTTTATCTCAGATAGGAAAAAAAGAGTGAGATTTCCCCTTTTAAAAATAAATAAATAAATAAAAAATTCAATAGCTAACTGAATCTCTTTGAATATTCTTAGATCACAGCGATAATTTTTTTTCCCCTTATTTATAAGGCTCCCGGGCTAGCTTCAGCAATAGCTAACTCCGACTTGGACTTGTGCAAAGCTTGTATAAAACTTCCCTACGCCAAGATGTGATGTCTGGTCAGCTGGGCTGGAAAGGAAGGAGAAGCAGAGCATGACCCACCACCAGCCCCGCTGCCTGTGCAAGCCCCAGGAGCAACCTCGCACCGTCCCACCTGCTCCCACCGCCCACCGACCCACCAGCGCTCAGCAGTAACGCTGCAGGGATGGCAGAAATGGGCACTCCGGTTCCTCCTGCTCCCCAAGTCACAGAGAAACAGGCCGGCAAAATAGAAGCGGCTCCGGTCTTCAGCTACTTTGGGGGAACCCAGCCACAGAAGGCAAATCAAAAGAAAGGGAGAGAGAGAAACACCAGATCCTACACAAGTACATGCATGTCTATTCTGTTTGGTGCATGGGAACAAATTAAAACTCAGACGTTTAAACCATTCTGAAAAAAAGAACCGGCAGTGTGTATTTTTGCCATTTGTACCATTTTTTTTAATTCTCTGTTTATTTTTTTAAGCAGTGACAGCAGATCATTTGGCTTCATATGCAGGCCATGGCAGCAGCTCAAAATGCAAACTTTCAGAGGAGCCTCTGTCACTTAAAAAGCAAACTAAGCACAAGTAAAACTTGGAATAATTTATATGGAAAAGAAAAAGAAAACAAGTGAAAGTAAACAGAAGAGACCAAGGACAGATCCTAGGTCAGCTTACAATGTGCGCATAGATTTTACTAAAAAAAATAAAATAATCCAGAAGTGAATAGCAGCTATCAAACACAACACCCCAGAACCGCTCTGCACCAGCAGGATAGCTACAGGGGCAGCACTGGTGCAACGAAAGATGCTCTCCAGTTTGTATCCAGGCCATAGAGCCGTCTAACCTTCTAAAAAGGAGGCTCATGTTTCTGATGAAGTTCTCCAAGCAGTCATAGAATCACAGAATGGTTTATGTTGGAAAGGACCTTGAAAATCATCGAGTTCCAACCCCCCTGCCATAGGCAGGGACACCTCCCACTAGACCAGGTTGCCCAAGGCCACGTCCAGCCTGGCCTTGAACACCTCCAGGGATGGGGCCTCAACAACCTCTCGGGGCAACCTGTTCCAGTGCCTCACCACCCTCAAAGTGAAAAACTTCTTCCTAATGTTCAATCTAAACCTGCCCTCTTCCAGTTTGAAGCCATTCCCCCTCGTCCTGTCACTACATGCCCTAGTAAAAAGTCCTTCCCCAGCTCTCCTGTAGGCCCCCTTTAGGTACTGAAAGGCCGCAATAAGATCTCCCCGGAGCCTTCTCTTCTCCAGGCTGAACAGCCCCAACTCCTTCAGCCTCTCCTCATAGGAGAGGTGCTCCAGCCCTCGGATCATCCTCGTGGCCCTCCTCTGGACACGCTCCAACAGGTCCATGTCCTTCTTATGTTGGGGACTCCAGAGCTGGATGCAGTACTCCAGGTGGGGTCTCACGAGAGTGGAGTAGAGGGGCAGAATCACCTCCCTCGCCCTGCTGGCCACACTTCTTTTGATGCAGCCCAGGATGCGGTTGGCCTTCTGGGCTGCGATCGCACATTGCTGGCTCATGTTGAGCTTCTCGTCGATCAGCGCACCCAGGTCCTTCTCCTCAGGGCTGCTCCCCAGCCATTCCCCACCGAGCCTGTATTTGTGCTTGGGATTGCCCCGACCCAGATGTAGGACCTTGCACTTGGCCTTGTTGAACTTCATGAAGTTGGCTTGGGCACACCTCTCCAGCCTGTCCAGGTCCCTCTGGATGGCATCCCTCCCCTCCAGCGCGTCTACCTCGCCAAACAGCTTGGTATCATTGGCAAACTTGCTGAGGGTGCACTCGACCCCACTGTCCATGTCGCCGACAAAGATGTTGAACAGTACAGGTCCCAGCACCGACCCCTGAGGAATGCCACTTGTCACTGCTCTCCACTTGGACATAGAGCCATTGACTGCAACTCTTTGAGTGCGACCGTCCAGCCAGTTCTTTACTACGTTTTTCTTCTGCCTACCTTGCTTCAAAAACCACAGTATGTAATAGTCTAATACTGTGCAACGAGAGATTATGTTTCCCTGCCATTTACCGACCAGCTACTTAATCTGAACTTTTACTCAGCCCTGAAAAGCCAAAGCACACAGTTTTGCTCTCCACGGATGCTTGTTTCATTGGGTTTTTTTATTCACACCTTCCCTCATGCCCCCAAAAAAGAGAGACCTGAGCAGACCTCGATCTCTAACCTTTGTGCATCTCACTGTAAACAAGGTCAGACAAAACCACTCTTTGGAAGCTCAGGCTGGATCTATAATGACCCTGTTTGGACAGACCCATGACTAGATCCACACAGAAGGACAAAAATAAAACAAAAACAAAACAGGACAGGCCCTAATGTACAAAGAGCTAATGTGTGGATTATTATTATTTTTAAATATATTCCTTCTTCTCAGATCTCTAAAACCCTATTTATGGCATTTTCCAGACTCTCAAATCCTCGGAAGGAGGCACTCTCCTGAGATTCAACTCTTCCACCAGACAGCTCTAACAAGGGGAAAAAAAACATTGAGCAGGATCCTGAACAGAAGATGAACTCAAGCAGGAGGAAGTTCCTTCATGTTCAAATCACACGTGACACACAAAACACCGTATTTTTTCAAAAACTTTAACATGCTTGGAAAAACAGTAGGCAAATTCTCTTTTTAAAGAATCAGGACTTGAAGGAAGTATTGTCCTGTCTGGCAAGAAAAGAAATGGGGGGGAGGGGGGGGAAGTAGTCATTACACCCAAATATAAAACGTTCTAGCATTACTGAATATTGAAACAACCCCATATCTTCCATCGCTCACCATAAAAAAAAAAAAAANAAAAAAAAAAAAAAAAAAGATAAGCGGTTCTCTTTGAAATACAAATACGCTTTATTACATTGTCTTTTATGACTGATTATCTCAGGTTTTACAGCACGTCTGTCTGGAAAACCCTCTGATAGGCAGCTAACGCCACTTTGCACACACAAAACACCAGGATGTGGGGAGAAGGGAGGAGAATGCCAAGAGGAGCGGAGGAACGGCAGGGAGAAGGCAGCAAGAAGAGAGAGAAACAACCCACCAGCAGTTCTGCCAACACTCCCCGCTTTTAAGTACACAAGCCCAACAACCTTCCCTAAGCCGCCCAGTCACTTCTCCTCGCCCCGGGGAGCCCGGCCCCTGCTACCCAGAAGCCGCAGCTTCAAGGGGAGCCGGCAGAGGTTTCGGGGGGCAAAGGGGGGCAAGGCAGGGCAGGGGCCGCTCACCGAGGGGGCAGAGGGGCAGTGCCCGCCGCCCCATCACACCCGCGCCTCCACTCTACAGCCCGGGCTCTAAGCAGGCAAAGAAGAACGTCTTCACGTCTTGCAGACCAACAGTGTGTATCTTACAGCCTACGGTGCTGAGCAGACTGGGGATGGCCAGGCAGGCTCCTGCCTGCCTAACAGGGTCCTCACCAACTTGCGTGGAGGACGTAGGTGAGGCGGGAGGGAGAGACATCTGAACGGGTTCCAAACCTTCAGCTGAACCTGCTCGCAGGCACAGCTCGAAATGGGAGCGGTGGCCCTGCACAGGCGCTGGCGGTTCCTGATGGGCATCCTGCTGCCCCCACATCCTGCCTCCCCGCAGCTTTTCACCTTTTCCCTGCCCGGTGACCTCCCCTGCAGACCCGCTGTCTGTGTGCAAACCAGACAGGTTTAAGAGTATCCTATACCCCCCCTCATTTTGCTCAAATCCATAAAGATTTGAATTAAAGCACACAAATGTAAAGACCTTTTTAAGAGTTACTAAGTATTACTAAGGCTCAGTAATACGAATTGGTGCAACCTCGGTTTCTATGTGGATGATAAAATCAGTACAATATGAATGCATGTTAATAGGGTCAGAGAGTCTTGCAGCCACTGATAAAACTTTTTTCAAAGAAATGTGACGTATCCTTTCAGAAACAGTTTCAGTAAGACACCGTTTCAACCACCTTTGTCTGTTCTGAAGACCTTTTTTTGTTTTCCTACCCAAAAGTTGTTTCAATAATACATAAATTACATTTTACTACCAAGTTTAATCCCGAGCTGAAGCAGTGTACACTGCTTTACACTGACTAGAGACAAAGAGAGAAAGCCTGTCCCCCTCTGCTACACTCCATTTTGGGAGGGGGAGAAGCAAGAAGGCCCATGTTTTAATGAAAATACTCAGAAGGAAAAACCACAATCAAGCAGAGAAAGCTCTGATGATGGATGTTGAACGCACCCCAATGTATACCTGACTCCGCAGCACACGCGGCTGAGCAGCTTATAGCGGAGTCTCATTTTTTTTTTCCTTACCCACTTACCACAAAACAGTACCATCGTCTAAAACAAAAAGTTCTGGATCCCTGCAGTGCAATTTGTGGGTTTTATGTACGTAGACACAGACAGACCGAGCCCACAGGATGACTGAATGCAATTTACATGGATTTCAACGGTTTTTTTTTTTTGAGATGGCTGAATGGTACTGTCTAGCCCAGCTGTTACAGCAGCACGCTATTTAAGCGTTAGCTTCACGGGCTGCGATAATGAACACGGCATCTGAAGCAGGCAACATCTGAATTTCAAAGCACGGCAGCTTACGCTTTGCTGTACCCTCCTGATGGCTAGACCTGGGATGGACATTATGCAAATGCTAACTGCCACGAAAAACTAAACGGAAGAGAAAAAATTACCAGCCGTTCCATCTCCTGCTCCCGAAGCCGCTCTTCCCTCTGCCTCCTGTGGTAGTCCATGAGGTCTTCTCTTCCCGAAATGGAGCTAATGCTGTTCTTCCGCTCTCGCATGGACATCTGCAGCGAGTTTGGCGTCTGTCTGTAACTTTCCAGATCTGGGTCGTCAAGTTCCACGGAACTGGTGGAAAGGTTTCTTCGGACAGAAAACGACCTGTCAAAATCCACTGGGGAGAAAGAACTACTGGGACTTGTTCCTGAGAGTCCAAGTCTATCGAAATCATCGGAAAGATATGGGGAAGAAGGTGCTAAAAGCATTTTTTTAGCAATTCGAGGGCTTGCAGGAACACTAAGAGTTGAACTGGCATAGGGATTATTCCCAGAGACCGAGTTTGCGTGTGGTGAAACCCCTGAGCTGCAAGAAGAAAAATTCAGGTAATTATCAGCATCTAAAGTATTCTGAGGTAGATCTTTTTCTCCAAGTTTTTTCCTTTTAGTATTACCCAGAGAGCTTCTGGGGGGCAAACTTAATGGCACCAGCTGGCTTTCCGTTGATTTATAAAGTCTGGGTAGGGAACGACTGTACATTCCCATATGACTTAGAGATCCACCAGAGTATTTTCTAGGCCGCGAACCCAGAGTCTCCATCATCACATCCTTGTGCTTAACTGGTTTTATGTGAAGGGCCAGGCTGTCTTCAATATTCATCCTCCTGCCTTGTTTCGGGCTAGAAGGCATGCTGGCCGCTCCCGAATTGCTAGCAGGGGAAAGCATCAGCTCGTTCCCTGAGCTTCCATTCCACATGGTCAGAAGAGAGCCCGAGATCTTCTTCGTCTCCAGCATTCCTGGGAAGTAGACGTTGTCGTACGATTTGTTTTTCTGACTGTACTTTGAGTAATGAAACTTATCCGTGTGTCCAAGGGATTTTTCATTTTCTCTGTGGGCATGAATATCAAAGTCTGTCCTTCCTAAACTGTACCCGCTGAGGGATGGAGATGTGCCCGATATGGAACCCAAATGCTTTACAGAGATGCTTTTGTCTGGAAGATATGGGCTTTCACAGGGGAACTGCTTGCCTCCTTGAATTTTGGTAACAGAGTGTGTATTTTTAACACTGGAGGGAGGATTAGGTTTAACTGGCATAGGTTGTGAAAGGGTTAAATATGAGCCAGCATAGTCCCCGTTTGTTTTAAATTTGAGACTTGATGAATATTTCTTCGGGTTGAGGTTTTCCATAATATCCTGGAGACCATTTTCAACGGAATTCGCCACAGAACCCTTCCCCAAACTAGCATTTTGTAATTCCATCTGGTTTTGTGTGTGGCTATACTCTGCCATAATCTTACTGGAATCTGTAAGGAAGAGAAAACAAGAAAAAAAAGGGTTTTAGCAAGTAAGTAGCCTCTTGCACGTGCATGCCTGCACATTAACTTGAAAAGAACACTTTTGTAATAATTATTGTGCTTGTAATAAATGTGTCTCAGATCATTAAGCAAAGGAGGGAATGCATGACTTTTCCCATCTCTGTTTTTGCAAAAGACGGAGACTAAAAAAAAAAAGGGGTTGAGGGACATCACCAAATTCATACCACAAATCAGCAACACAGTTGGCAAGAGGCTAGACTCTCTGGTGTCCTATCCACTGCAGGAGCCTGTGGCTCAGTCTTTATAATCCTGAGCCTACTAAGATGTCCATGAGGTAAGGAAGCATTACTGTCCTGATGTTTCACAGCTGAGGAACTGAGGTGCAGGGAGAAGACGCAAAGCAGATGAGAGTAAAGATCTGACCGCAGGTGTCCCAGGGCTCAGAATACAGAACATAAGATACTGCTCTGGGCCACCTCTTCTTTTAACCTGTGCAGCTTGTGCATCCGAGCCCCAATATAATAATGAGCTCAATTCAAAGCTCAGTAGGACTTTGTCACCTTTCTGCTTACTCTGTGGATTGTCTTGCAAAGCTTCATGGAAAAATACAAAACCGAGGCCCGTTTTTTTACAAGGTGTTTCAGCTCAGTGCTCTTAAAATACAAAGCTCTAACTCCAACAGCAAAAAGCACTTTAGTTAAAAGATAGCCTTAAGGAAGTATAATGCTAAGCTCCATGACTTCATTCAAAACAACAACAAAAACACAAGACCGCTAAAAAGACTGACAGGGGTTTAAAGTCCCAGGTCCTAATGCTTGTTCAGAATTGTAATTTATATTCTGGAAGACGACACAGACCAAAAAAGCCTTTGCTGCGGTGGATGTTATTGTTCAACGATGTGTCAAGCTCCCGCCTACAGTTCTGAGCCCCACTTTGCCAAAAGCAAAGAAAGGAATTCAGGTCCTGACAGCGTCAGTCACTGCAGGAGATAAACAGGACCCCCAGCAGGCCTGCACTTAGACCTAAGCTGATGTAGGAATGGCACCATTAACACTTTTCAGCAGTTCCTTGGATGTGCTAGGCTGTGCTTCGGAATAATAAAGCACTCTTGAGTGTCAGTTCCTGCAGTGCCAGTGAGTGTTGGTTCTGAAAATAATGGTCAAACCTGGGATTTACTCTTGGCTCAGTCACATTTCACCTGTGACTTCAGCCACCTCATGAGAAACCTAATCTCAGCTTGTCACTCGGCAGGAAAACCTAACATCCAAACGTGTAAAGTGCCTTTAAAATCCTCAGAGGCAATACTTTAATCCTCTTCCAAGTACCACTTCAGGCAATTATATGAACCTAGACACAAAACCTGGATTCCCGCCCCCCAGCAGAGCTGGTGTGATCCAGTTTCATTGAGGATCACTAGGTTCAGATATCCAGTGGAAGGTGGCAATGCATTCTTTGAGCAGGTCTTTGTTTCCGGGTCCTTCCTTGCTAACAAGGCAAAAAACCCTGGAATTCCTTACTGTCCAGGGCATCATTCAAGAGACCTCCAGTGCAGTGGCTTCCTCTACGCAAACTGTGGTAAGTCTACGTGTGTAACAACACATTCTCCTCAATTCTTAAGGAACAAACCCATAAGTTTAAGAACAAAGGTAACCATCATTAATAATGTAATTGAATGGGCAGAAGATAAAGGGAGTCAGCATTACAGGGGAGGAAACAAACAAAAACAGAATTAAAAGAAAAATCAAACACCTTCTTGAGCACAGTGGACCTGGCTAAGCACGTGTTAAATACAAGCTCTAGTAGTGGCCAAAAACATTAACTTGCAGCTTCAAAACCAAGCCTCAGGTTTACTACTACATAGAATTTAATATTTTTATGCTGACTGATTTTATTTGCTGTGATTTTAACGTTTGTTATGATGATACAACTATCTAAGTTGCCTTTGAACCAGTAAGTTCACAGAGCTCTCAGTCAGACCATCACCGCTGTGAGCAGTGAAACTGCAGTTTCTTATAATTTGACATTTTACTTGACATTTTTTAGCTATTTTCAAAACTTTTGATTAACAGCAATGACAAAGTTCAAATGAACAAAAGGATGAGCATGGGTCACGCTCAACGGAACTCTTGTCGGAACAAGACAAAATCATCTGGAAAAGATCAAGCATTCATCATATTAGTGGTGTTAGAAGGAAGAAGAACAAGATGTAAAAGTTATTTAAAAGCACAGATATAAAGCACAATGTGCCTTGCCTTGTATACTTAGCCTTCTATTGTGGAACAGAACCTAATTTCCATCCTTGTCTCTTTCTCCTTCCCTCTTCCAAATCTCTCTTAAAATTGAAAGCTCATCTCATATCAAAGTTGTACTGTCCAAATCATAATGAACACAGCCGAAGTTCAAATGTTTTTGCATAAATTCCACTGGCTCCTATATAAATAGCTTAGCAGACACACTAATGGGACATTAATAATTGTTTATTACTCCCTTGCAACACCAGTAGGGCACATTTAATCCTAAAAAGACAGGATGCTTTTGCCAAGAAACAAGTTAGCTCATGGAAACTTTCAGCCCTGTTCACCACAGCAATGAAGAGTTCATTGTATTTGAAATCCAAACAAGTACAGTAAGAAAAGGTCACGATACCTTCGTGTAGCCACTCAGGTTCAATTTTTCTCTGCCATACCTTATGCCAGTTCTCCTGCGTTTTTGGTTCCGGCACCACAGTGCCCGCAATCATATGGTTAAATCCCAACCGGACGGCAGCACATGTTTAGCTGAACCTTAGCTGCTTCCCACAAACCAGATCTTGTTTGTTTTGTTTATTTTTAGGGTAATGTTTGGGATGAGACTTTGTGAACATGCCAGGATGCGTTACACATCCCGGCTGACACTGACTTCGCATGCAGCTATGGGGACTGAGGCCGGGAGCTCCGGCACGCAGCGTGCCCCGAATCCATCCTGCATCCAGGTCAGCCCCAGCTTTCCCTCAATAACCTTCAGCGTGCTGTGCAAGGCTCCTCTGTTCAGCAAAGTATTTGCTGCCTGGAGCTACACAGAAGGAAATTCTTCCATTTTTTTTTATTTTATTCCCCCCCCTCCCCCCATTCCTTTTCTTCCTTCCCTGACTTGTTTAGCTGGGGGTCACTGGTATCTGTTCCAGCCAGGCATTAAACTGATGGGGGAGGGTTGGCCGTCTGCAGCGTATCCAGCTGTGGCCCTATTTTGGCTGGTAAATGGAGTTAGACATGGAAAGAGAACAGAGCGCTGATCTTATCCATGTGTCAGGAGAATTAAAGGACCAAAATCAATAACAAATTATGAAAGATCTCAGTACATTTACAAACAAACTTCATTTTTATTAATGGACTACCTGATCCAGCATTCTGAAAGGAAGAGAGGTTGCTTCTGTTCGGCATCATATTCATCTTCTACAGGATGGTTAAAACAATGCTAATTTGAATGAACCAGATAAATTTTGACCTGCAAATAAAGTAACAAAAGAAAAGAACATTGTGTTAAGAAATGTATTTTGAGAACATTTTTTCAAGTGTACAATATAGACCAAAATTGGCTTTTCTTATGGCAAAATTTCCAGAGATGACTCAAAAAGAAATATGTTAAAAGATATATGGAAAGGGCACTCCATGTTAATGTGGAGACCATGAAAAAAAAACCTGCCTGCAGTCATTTTAGAAGTTTAAAAGTCCATATAATTTGATTTGATAATCAGCTATTATCTATGATCCTGACTCTGTGCAGGCAGTTACTAGTGACAGCTCCAGAGTTTTGTCTGCAATCCTGTGGCTTCCTTAAAAATCATTAACGATGTTGGACTTTTCTGCTGAAGATTTTATTTTTGAAAGCCCATAGCCCAATTTCAGCCCACGCAACACTAGCATCCTGCAATCACGAAGAAACCTATGCAAAAACAGGTATGCGATCCAAAACACAGAAAATGTTTTGGCATGCAATGATTTCTGAGGTTCCAAAGAAGCCAGACTAGGAATGCAAAGAGATTCTTTAAAGTTTATTTAAAGAAAAATACAAAAAAAAAAAAATTGATACAGCTACAAGAGAGACTTGGCTTAAAAGAAATGACAAAATTAAACCCCAGCCACTAAAGACTAAAATTAAATCTAAATCCACATAGAAGATCTCTAGTGAGTTGCTCTATTAAAAGATTTATTTATTTTTTTTTATACACACATCTGTTTTTAAAAGGTCGATGAAAAAGCTTTAAAAAAAATTGCATCAAGTGACAAAAATAATGGTGACCATCTGTAGGTCCTCTGGGCTTTGACTCTGGACAAGCAAATAGAAGCGTGGCAGAAAAACAAGTGAAGAATGGAGACAGATGTCTGGGGCTGTCTAGAGACGAGCCACCTATTTAATTAACCGCAGTCGTCACAGCCCCAGTGTTTCAGCTCTCTGTTGCACAGACTTTTCCTGCCACGCTTTTTCACGTTGTTATCCCGGGAGGACAGCCCTGGGAGAAGCGAGCCGGCCGCTAATCCCTGCGGAGGGAGGCTCCATCACCACCACCTCTGGGCTTCTCCCTCACCGGATCCTGTGGTCTCCCATGGGGGGCCAGGCCCTGTCCCTCCCCGCTGCTCCCCCAGGAATCTCCCTGCGGTGGTCTCACTTCGCAGTGCTGCTTCTTTCTCTGCAGAGATATTTTCTTGCTCCTAAGAGTTTCCACCCCACCAAGGACCTCTCCCTCCCTCACAGGGAGAGGTGGGCTTCACCCTGACAGCCTCCTCCAAGAGCACGCAATCTACCATTCCCTGAAAACAGCGCTGCTCTCCGAGGAGCCAGGGAGATGAAGGAGACCCTCAGAGCGGCGTACCTCCTGGGGGGTCTCACCCACCACATCTGCCCCTTCCAGCACCACAGGACTGAAGTTCTCCAGAGCAGATGGTGGGAAACAGCCTGGAGAGCCGACAGCTTTTCAACCCAAGTTTTGTGCTCAAGAGGTTATTCTGTTGACGTGAAACATTTACCGCCTCTTTCACCCCCTTGGGTCTTCCACCCAAAGGAGAGACTGCTTCCCTAACTCCTTCCAGCTTGCCTCCCATCCTCCAAGCTCACAACCTGCACAGCATCCCAGGCACCTGCCTTGCCCGGAGCGGGACAGGAGGGGCTGCCTGTGGACCCCCCCGGGCAGGGCAACAGCCAACAGGCAGCCAACCCCAACAAGAGCTGACACCAGTTCTCCCACTTCTCAAACTGGCCTTCTGCCTGTTGCCTGCCTATGAAATGTGGAGGACCAGGACAGAAATCCTGTTAAAACCGGCACTACGTTGCCGTCTTGGGAGTATCGCTTGTGTAATCTCTATTAAAAATACCACACTTCAAGCCCAGAGCTCCCCAGAAAAGAACCAAAAATTAAACTTTTCAAGACTTGACACAGAAAACTAGGGACTCTCGACATTTCACACTGTTCTGTAACAAAAGCATAATTATATCATCGAACAGAAAACTGAAACATGGACAACGTGGAATTAAAAGGCAGAAGAAAGGGTTGCTCTAAAAGAAAGGAAAAGGTATAATTGGATTTCCTGTGTCTCTAACATTGCTGCTTTATGGTTAAAATAATTGGTAAGACCACCAAAAACCCCATCCTTACTATCTCGTAAGATGATGACTACCACTTAATCAAAGTGACAAACATTAAGGAGAGAACAGCTGAGAGGGAAGGGCTTCTATGTAATTGAAAATTCAATCTTCAGTTCAGTTTGGTGAATACCTGCGTTTGCTAATAGCTAAAAGGAAAAATGTCTTTTTTAAGGTTAAATATTTATATGGTTTCAGTTCAAGTTTGGGAACTCATTATACATCTCTCTTCTGAGAGGATGAGAGATCAGAGAAGTCGTCACCTAGCAATAATTGGATTTTTGCGGGGAAGAACTTTGTAAAACTCTCCACTGTGAGCATAAACAAGAAACAATGAATGAATTAATGAGCTAAGCAAATGAACAGCTCAAAATCCACAGTTTATCTGCTCTCATGAAATCATATTCTTTCAGATGAGGGTTATGCAGGGCCTCATCCAACAACCAGCAAGGCTGACTCTCGTTACAGAGCACATGCCGTGCTCTGCCTTGGCTGGAACGAAGCAGAATTATTTCATCTGGGATTTATAAAGTCATCTGAAGTGAATGTATACAGCATTACCAATCATGTTTCATCTCTACAGTGCCCAGGCCAAATTAAGTTTTGTTTCACTAACGACCAGAAGAAACAGTGATTCACGACTCAAACAGGCGGCCAGTCAAACAAAGGATTCCAGTTTTAAGACATTATAACACAGGGTGGCTTTACAGTAAAAGCTCCTTTCCCTTGGCGTAGCAGCCTGGAGCCAGAGCTCAACCAAGCCACAGGTACAGCTCTACTCAGAGTTTAGTCCATAGGCTCAGGGCAACATTTTCTCAGCACATAGTTTCTCACCTCTTCCTTTACTTCTGCCTGGGCTGACACCCACCTCCCTTCAGCAGAGCCTGATGTGGCACCCGCTTTGCTCTGACATTACCAACCCAGTGGGTTGCAGTGTCTCGGGCACTGCTAAAGTGCCCATCTGACTGAAAATAAACAGTCCATTTTAAACAAACCCCTCAAATTTGGCCACCTCTCCTTCAAGGTTTTTCTGCTCTTCCTCGTTTCTTCATTTTCAGTTTCTCGCAAAACATTACCGGTGGTTCCCGGGCAGCTCCTGTCCCCTCTCCTGTCTCTGACACTTCTCTTCGGAAACTCCTACAGCAGTGTACAGCCACCCACGGAAAACAGATGAAACCCTAAGTGGTGGAGGGCAAGGACGGAAACCCATCGTTGCCACTGTCCACACAACATCATTAGAGTTTCATTTGTTCTAAAACAAGAAGGTTTTCAAATTATTAGGGTCTGTTTCAACTGTTCCAATAAAACACACACTATTTTGGGAACAAGAAAGCCTCTTAAATATTTTCACCCTGAACTAAATTTGGTGAATGAGCGCTGATGGCTTCGGTGCATGGAGATTTAACTTTCCCACGGTATAGCACACCTACGTGCATAAATGGTCTGCTCCATTACCAAGCTGATTTACCTTTTTCCTGCATAATCTGAAGACAATGTACTTGCTCCTGATTAAATCAAGCCTGTTCTTTTCCCCTGACTTACTTTGCTTATTGACAAACAAAAGTCTTGACAGGCTTAAACTGATGGGAAAGTGAAACTCACCAGGATCTACAGTTAACCTCCAAAAACACTCAAGTGTAAATCCGTCTTTTCCCCAAACCCTTAAAGTTTGCTTTCAAACTAAAACAATATATTCACAGAAAGGCACCTGCATAATTTGGTGGAGATTCTGTACCCATAAACTAGCGAATGGACCCATCCTTAAGAGAGAGCACAGCCACCTCTGCCAAAAACTGGCCAACTCGTCAAGGCTGTTATCTAAAGGTCACCTTAAACATCCTTCTTCATTTCCTCCTCCTCCTCCTCCCCCGCAACACAATATACTAGACCCTAAGCTACCGCTAATTTCCTGCCAGCACAGCCCCGAAATCTGCTCAGTTCCTGGCTTTTCACCATATAGGTCCTGCAATACATCGGTCCCCGCAGTGCAAGTGAGCACAAGGTCTGGTTACAGGCACAGAGTGTTTTAGTTCCCAAAGCTCACAGCTTGGCACCTTCACCAACACTAAATAAATTAAAAAGCAAATATCTGTGAATCAGATTTGACTAAGTCACTCCCTCGTCATCCTGCAGGTTTCCGATGTGGAAAAGGGAGCGGCAGAGGAAGTCGCTCTTACGGCTTATCTCTTCCTCTGAGAAATTATCGTGTTGGATATTGGAGAAGGAGCAGAAAAAGGGCAATGCAACAACAACAGAAAACACCCTAAATAACTTCATTCCCCTCATAAACCACATCTATTTTATTGGAATGACTACCCCCAACTACTCCAAAAATTGCACCCAAATACGACATTTTTCATTATTCTGTCCTACTCTATAAGCAAGATGCTCTCCTACTTGATAAGGACTGATGTTGTAGGCATTGTCAAATCAATTGCTCTTTCCAGTAAATAGAAAACATGTAATCATTTTAAGCAGGTCATGACAACTGACAATTTTAAACGTGCAACAAAAATGAAAAGATTCATTACCACGTAAATACTATAGTTTGGTGACTACAAATTGCAATCTAAACCACTGACATAAGAGACACCAACTGCTGAGTGTGTCCAAATAAAAATGACAGTGAAAATGTTGAAGCTTTATAACTTTTGTGCCATAATAGCTACTCTTATCTGAAATTGAAACTGTTAAAGTACACATTTGAATGAATCTAATCTCATTCCTATGCATTTGGTAGGACCAGAGAATAGACCACCTACTCAAACCACATTATTTTAGTAGACATCACTGCCTCCTCCTTATTTTGCAGTCACACAAACCACCGTTTCATCTGGACTAGCTCACTGAGATACTTTTGAGATGAGAAGGAGTGTTAATTCTTTTCTGCCCAAACAAAAGCCACCACCAGGTAGAAACATATTAGAAGAGATTTCTGTTAAAACAATGAACTCCTTTCTTCATGCAGAATAACAGGGCTGGCAGAGGACAAGCCAACCTCAAGTCATACTCCTCTTTTCTATCTCGGTGCCTTTCTGGTAGTTAAGCTTAAGAGTCAGTTATCTGACCCAATGACTGATTCATCTCACGCCAGTAACAAAGAGCTCCCTGGTATTATTCTGACACTATTTCATTAACTCCTTTTGTACTGAAAATTTGAGCACGCTCAAAAGATTCGCACATTGAGACTTAAAAAATTCACAAAGACACGGCAAATAGAAAGCTCTGCTGGTGGCTGGTGGACTGTGATTGCTTATATCTCATTGTGCAGACTAAAACAGACAACATAGCTGGTGTAGTAATAAATGTACATAAATATTCTAGACCAATATAATTCTCACTCCTGAAGCCTAGGAAATACAGACTTTCTTCATCTAAAATTTCAGGAAGGGGGTTGAGTGAAAAACAATTACATATCCAAATTCATACTGTATAGGAGGAGAAATTCTCACTGTGCAGGAGCAGAAAGACCCTAAAGAAAAGTTTCTCCTTTCCCATCCAACCTAACACGATAAACTTGGCTCTAGGATGCCCCTAACAAATTCAATGAGAGTTTGCCATACACAGCAGGTAGGTAAGTCTCAGAAAATCTAACCAGCTAGAAAAACTAATCAGAACAGCTTCAAAGATCATCTACTCCTTTTTTCTTTTCTTTTTTTTTTTTTTGCCTTCTTGAATGTCCTTACCATTTCTTTCCCGTCTATTGCATTTTCCCACTCTCCCAGGCAACCTTTGCCCACGATCTGCTTTCCTCTGTGCTGATTTCTTTCACTGCCACTTTGTGCCTGTCACTTCCTTTCGTTAATCGGTCCCCTCCAGTGCCCACTCGTTCTGACAGTTTCTGTCTCTCTTACTTCGTTTGTCCATTTCTCCTCAATTTGTCTCCTTCCCCGAGACGCCTGCCCCATATTTCCAAACGTCCCCTCCAGCTCTTTAACGCTTCTTCATTTTCCAGCGCTCTCAGGGCAGCGAGCATGCCCCCAGACTAAATGCTTCTCATCACACTTGCTCGGCAAACCGCATCATGACAGTGACAGCTCAAGTGGCATCCGCCCTGGCTGCTGTGCTGCCAAGCCACGGGCCTGCCTGCACAAATACAGGGCAGCACTTATCAGCGAGTCCCAGGACTGCGTTCCCTCAAGCAAGGAATGCAGGTACTATACCTGCACTCACACCGTTTAGCATAATTAAGGAAGTTAAATAAAATAGTTGACTTAAAAACTGATTCCACCTGCGTGAGATTCGAGTAAGAAAAAAGAAGCCTGGTCACATTTATGGAGTTCGCTCCCATATTGCAGTCTCTGGAGGACCTTCTACAGGAGAAAATTCCTCTTGGATTTCTGTGGCATCTTGGATGTGCCCCACCGGTCTGAAACAAAACCTAAATGAACAGCATCTCCTCTGAACACCCAAAACAGGGCATCATTTTACAGCTGTATGGGAAGCACTGCTATACTGCCAGTTACTACACATCAGAATTAACTGTTTAACAAATTAAAATGGAGAGAATACACACCACATGCAGTGAACACAACATTAATTCCTTCATAAACAATCACCAGCACTTCCCCCCACCCACTTTCATTATTGCAGCTTCTCTCTGGATCTTCAAGTGGAAAAGACAGTGGAAAAGACAGACAAGATCTTCCCATCCAAACCCCTTCCGTCCTGACCCAACTCCAGCCTCAAGGTGGACCTGCAATCTTATCTGACCCATCCTCTGCTTCCTATCTAAAACCAAAATACCCCAAATTTTTCATTATGGACTTTGTTCCTTCCCAACAAAGGTCAACTGGTGTCTTCACATACTTTCAAGGAGCTGGTATCTGATAAGCATAGACAGTAACTGATACGGAAAAAATGACTACCCTTCCTGTCCTGATTGCTGCCAAAGCCTTCCATTCCCTCAGTACATCCACAGACACACAAAAGAGTCAATTTAGCATTTGTCAAAATGGAAGGGAAATAAATTTCTGGTGTGGAAAAGGAACTGTGTAAAATGAACAAAAATGGTAATACCGCCTCTGGAAACGACAGGGTGTCAGTATCCGACTGCCCTAAAAGTACCTCTTCCTCTGTTACCATCTTAGTTCAGCCTACCCCTTCCCTTGACAGCAAAGGTAGGCACTCTTCCATCTTCTGATTACTTCATCCCCTTTCTCTCCTATATCGTTTCTTTCTGCTGTGGGAAAGCAACCCATCCTCATCCTTTGCAATTCCATTTGGCACCACCATGCCCTACCTCCTCCCATCCCCCTGTTAACACCTTATCTTTGGGGACCTTATCTATGAGAATATAGAGAAAGGAAAAATTGAGAAGTTCACCAGACCTGAGAACTCGCAAAACTGCCTCTCTCTTATCTCCCTCTTCCCCCCAAAGTGAGGGAAGGTGCGGCACAAAGCTGAAATATACACCATGTTCTGACTGGCAACAGGTCCACCCAGCTGCCCTGGAGATGCAGACGTGGAGGATTCGGGCACATAGAGAGTCGAGGCACGCAGACAAGATGACACATTGAGAAGATGAGCATTTGGGGGAAAAGGAAGTGGTGGCAAAAGCCATGTGTTTCGGATCACACAGGCACTCGGCGGCAGGAGCGGAGAGCCCATCTCTCCAGCCTTTATGTCCGCACAGCCCGTCTATTTACACTTCTGCACATGGGGAAATTCCTCGGGCAGCTTTGAGGCGGGAGGAGAAGGAGCTGGGACTGTTGGCTTTCCAGCCCCGTTCCTCCTTTTTGCTGGTGGGCAGCAGGTAGCTTTCCGAAAAGGCTCTTTCCCATCTCCCAACCCGAATCCACCGCCCACCGGGCGGCTCCGGGCGCCGCCGAAGCACACCCCGGCCCGGGCTACTCCGGGGGCGACCGCCGGGCTCTAAACCCGCCGGGGGGTGGGGGGGACGACACCCGAGCCCCAAAACCCCTTGATTTCCCCAAGCCAGCCGGACGTAACGCCGGATTCCTGTTGCTCAGCTCAACCCCGGCGATGCCGAGGCGGCATCCATCACCCGCTCAGCCCCGGCAGGAACCCACCTCCCCCGGGCACCGCCGCCTTCCCACCGCCGCAGGAGGCTTTAAAAAGCCACCAGCCTAACAAAGAAGCGCGGACAAAGAGCCCCGTTCCTTCGTCTCCCCCACCCCCCNCCACCGAGCCGAGCCGAGCCCCGCCGTTCCTCCCCCCGGCCCACGGACGCGCGGGGACGGACGCCCCCACCACCGGCCGGGGAAGGGGGTCTTTGTTCGCCGGCGGGGACGCGGCAGCGCCCGGAGAAGGGGGGAAACACCCGGACAAAGAGGGAGAGGCGACTGGCGCCGAACGGGAACACGGGGGGAGCCCCGTCCCTTTTAGCTGCAGGGTCTCCGAGGGGCGGGGAGGACGGGAGGGGGGGGGGAGGACACCCCGCCGCCCCCCCCCGTCAAAAACGCGAAGGGGGGGAGGGGGGGGCACAAACTCCCCTAAAAGTAGCCAAAACCCGGGGACAGCTGTGAGCAGCTGAGCCGGCGTCAGCCCGGGCTCTGCCCGCCCGGGAGAGACCCTCTCCCCCATCCCCGAGAGCGGAGCCGCCGCCCGCC
>VUYV01000443.1:200447-246041 GCA_008711295.1 Anarhynchus alexandrinus
GGGGGGGGGGCAACAGCCCGGCTTTCCTTGCCTGGGGCTGGGGGGTGCCTTTACCTGCCCCCTTCCTCCTCCTCCTCCTCATCATCATCATCCCCATCCCCGGGGGAGCCGTGTTGGAGAGGGGGGCTGCCCTCTGCCCTCCCAACCCCGGAGGGGGAGCCGGGTTGCCCCCGTGCCCTGGTGGGGTGTCCCAGCTGCCCACCCCAGCCCGGGGGTCACCACACTGCTGCCGCCTGCCAGAAGCCTTCCTGCAGTTTAGTCTTACCTGAAAAAAAACACACGTGTGCATGTGTGTGTGTATATAAAATACACATATGATATATATGTATATATACACATATGTATGTGTATTATATACACATATGTATCTATCTGTGTATATGTACATATATGTATACATATATGATATATAAGTGTCTTATATTTATTCATATATATATATTTGTATTTTAGATACATGTGTACTATATACACACACGCATATATGTATATACACACACAGGGCCCCCAAAAGACCCCCGGTCCAGGCCCCATGCATCAGCAAAGGATGCACACAGGTGGCAGCTGCCACCACCAGCATTTTGCTGTCCCAAAGCGGGGAGCGGGCCTGGCTAGCGGGGCTTTCAAGCCGAAGCAAGCGTACAAACCAACCCCGGCTTGGCAAAGCGCGTTTGCCCGAGCGGCGCAGCGCACCTCACCTGTCCCGTGTGTGGCGAGCGGTTGGGGGTGCGGATTCGGAGGTGCCCGCTCAGTGGCAGAGGCAGCGATGCTAACCGAGGCTCACCGCTGGCTTGCAGGTGTCGTGAGGGAAACAAGGGCCAGGAGGCTCCGGGGAGGTGCCGTCCCACCCCTGGGATCAGTGGGTGCTGGGAGCCCGGGGCGTGTAACGAACCTTGGCTTTCCCAGCGCACATACAGTGTCGGCTTGGTAAGGAAAACGCCAGCGATGAGAGACGCGAGCCCGCCTGGAGGACTGTGCTCAGGGCAGCGAGCCAGAGTATCCTGCATAGTGATCTCGTTCTGTGCTGTGTGGCCTCGTTGCTCTACCTTTCCCTTTTGTTTCCCGAAGAGGAAATTCGGGGATGGCAGCACGTACCTGCTGTGCAGGGGTCCTGCGGGATGGGTCGAAGCTCACACGGCACTCACCATCGCTGATTGTTCCCATCCACCACGGGGAAATGGGGTTCGTTGTGATCTGGCTCCTGCCTTGCGTATTCCAGGGATATTTTACTTGGCTAAAGCCATTACTTTACCACAATATAAAGTTTGTAATAACTCATTAAAATCTGGAATCTGTATAGTAACACCCACAGTACCAGAGAATATTAAAAAAAAAACCCCAAATAAATGGCCTTGGCTGTCCTGCTGTCTACTGTAGTTTACTTATAAAAAGACAAGCTTTTGAGATTAATTACTCTAATAGGTCAGAACCGAGATGAGCTCTTCTGTGGCGCCCCCACAGATGTCCAAGTGCTTCATTTACTCCTAGTGTTGAACCTGGCTCTTCTGTTTCGTTCACTGAACACGCAAGGAGCACACGCAGTTAAAAAAACAAAGGCATATACGTGTAACAAATGCAGAGTTGAGAACATGCTCACAGCTGGAAGAGGCGAGAATGACTTTTAACCCTGCCACAGCCAGAGCCAAAAGCAGCCAGCCTTCCCTTCGTCTCACATGATCTTCCTTTTCCTTTTAAGTGGGAAAACCGTAAGTAATAGTCTGCAAAAATCTCCCTAGGGAAAATGATCCCTATTAGTACAGAAAGGAGTAACTTTGCACTTGCGGTTAAACTGTTACTCTAAAGGACTTTCAATATGCTGGCTGAAACGTTCCTTTAGTTAGTTCCTACACAATAGGTGAGGTGGCAGCAAAGCTGGATCAGGCAAAGCATGTGTTTCCCCTCATACATGTACGCTGGGAAAATTTTATCTGAGTCAGTGTCATCTGTTTCTTGGCAGCAAAGGAGAGAAAAATAAGGAATAAAGCTTATTTCTAAAATAACAAGAGGTACTCAAAACCAGCCATAGCTGAGGCCCTAAAATAACTTGATAAGTTGGAATGTCTAGCAGGCAAGAGTCCGGCAATTTAAAACCAAACAAAAAAAAACCCCTCTATTAGACTTTTTATGAGGAGGAAATACTTAAAACTTAGCAAACAAGTGAAACTCCAAAAACTAAAGAGCTGAAAACTCTTGTTGGAGCAAAAGCGATGATACTACTATTAAAGAAAGTCAGGAAAAACAGTATGGAAACTTGCACGAGAGCTACAAGTCGCAGATGCGTTCAACAGTCCACCTAGCTAGCTTTAACTGTTGCCATGAGAGTTGCACGGCTACATCAACTGTATTGCATATCATAGAGGCTTTTAAAGTTCTCCACCCCTGAGTATGCAAGCATGCCCAATAAAAGTTTTGTTGCCATGGTAATTCATATAAGTAGAAATCAACTGCTGGAATGTTTGCAAAAAGTATGCTGTAATCAGGAGCACGGAAGGCGGTAATGAAATGCTTCATTGCCATGCTGCTGTAACAGGGAAGGCGAGATCGCTTCAGCTTCCTCAGAACCGAAGTCACCTCTGAGCAGGCACCCTCAATCACAACCTCTGCATTACCTCCTCCCTCACCTTTGCGGATTTTATCCACCTCAGGTGTGGACACGACTGCGTATCTGTCAAATGAGCCAGAGCCCACAGCTGGGAGTTGGTTCAGGTTTTATGCAGCCTGCAGGAGGAGAGACAATACCCAGCCTGACAAAGTCAGGTGAGATAAAGCTGCCCATTGATGACTGGGTGTAGTTACACCCAGTGTTTTCTTTGGTGGCAAAACTGGTCTGGTTTCTTCCCTTTCCTGCCTTAAACTATTAATTTGGGCTCCCAAGCTAGAGTTTGTGACCTTCTTTGGCAGACTGACGCACTTACTTGTGAAAAACAGATTGAGAAAATGATCCAGGTCAAACCTCTTCCTTCCCTACACCTCTCCCCCTTCTAAAAAAGGTCCAACAAGTACCTGCATTATAGTGACTGATGAGAAGAGGAGCAACATAGATCTGAGCAGCTGTGCTTGAGACCAAGCCTCCATTTCTTGAACCAGTGTCACCAATACACCAACAGATTATTAAATTGCACCCATTTGGAACAAACACATCGCAACAAATGAAGTCATAAAGATTTGGTGCTTTCCAGCATGTAACCAGAGCATTTTGAACTACTGCATCAGTGAAGAAACCCAGCTGTTGCTTGCCATTGCAGAATAGAACTGCACAATTGTTTATAGCTTGAAAATAATAACAATGGTCACAACCAGAACTTCTGGTGAAACTTCAAAGCAAGCGGTGATTCTTCTGTTGTAACTTCCGCAAAGATATTTTGAGGCAGTGTAGCGGGCTGGATTCCAGCTACTGAAAGAAACTTGATTTTTAAGACTCGTTGGGAGTCTCTGCAAAATAAAAAGGCAACCTGGAATATTCATCAGTACCATTCTGATGAAAAAATCATGCCCAATAGGTACACTGGTTGTCCAAGTTAAAAATCTAAAAATCTAATGCAGCACGCAGTAGAGAGGTATATCAAGCAATTATAAAATAACATAAGCTGAGGTTCAAATCAGTGGAGTGTTCTTGTGACTCGGCCTGAAACTTTCTGAAATTGTCACACAAGAGCTATCAAGAAGAAACTGCCCCGGGGAAAATAAGTTACATGAGTAATCAAATCTCATGCTCCAGGGCACAAGTCAATTGCTGGAAGGGTCAAGAAAGGAATGTCCTCACTCTCTTCCTTTGCACAGTTGTACACAATTAGCTGGGTTGTAATTGCAAGGCAAGAAAGCAGTTAGGTTTTGCGTTCCTCTGAATCACCAAGTGCTGGCTGCTTTTGCAGCTGAATTCAGAGCTGAAGGGACAGGTCTGGTAGGTGGGATTTGCTGCGCTTCTCTGAGGCTTTGCCTCGATTTGCAGCGCAGTTGTGAGATCTGTTCTTCCTTTGGCGCCGACTGCCTAGCTCAGGGCATGGCTGCACTGCGGAACTACCATTAAAGTGAGGACTTGACTAATTTAGGCGGTTAGTTTTCTGTTAGTAATAAGTCGTTACCTTAAAAATGTCTCTATCCTGAAGTTGCACAACTCATAATGACTCATTGAAGTAGTAGCAATGTTGTAGCCATAATGGCCTAAAGATATAAACAAGACAAGATTTGTTGGAAAGGTAACCATTTTTATTCAAGCAACGAGACCTTTTAGTGCAATAAAAGATCATGCTATTTCTTCCTTATGTAGAACATTTTTAGCAATCAAAAGGATTTTTGCTAACCCAGGCCAGACATTACTCTGCTTCAAATCACAAGAGCACTACCTTATTCGCTTGTGTATGGCTATCTGTCTTTGCAGCTGATTAATTGCTTCCCTTTGCTAGAATCAGCATGCTTCTGTGAATGGGGGTGGTTTAGGGCTTAATTAGCCAACCCTGATGCTGCAGCTAAGCTCACTACAGTATTGCTAAAGTTTTTCTGTACACAGGTACATTTTTGATGTGTGATCTGTGAGCAAACATGTTGCAAGCTGCAAGCACTATGTCTACAGGCAACACCTTGGTCCACGCTCCTCATAGATGTTAAGTCGGCAGGCAAATGGTTGGCAGAAGACGTGGTACAAATGCCACAGCTACACTGGTTTACAACTAATTACAGTCACAGATTAGGGCAGCAACTCACTGTGTACTCAATGGTTGGATACAACGATATCTTCATCCTACAGTTGCCCCTTCTAGACTCATCTTTTCCCCAGCAAGCAATAAGCTGATTCCTAAGTTCCTAGACGCACCTTAGTTTGGGGCCTTATGACTTGCCTTGGATGCCAAGCCAGGGAAGTCTTCTGTTCTCCTCTGGTCTCTATCTTTATTTATCAAATCCGGGTGCAGAAGTCTTTTATATATTTAACAATGCGGTGGGTCATGTCAGTGAGTTAGTACTTTCTTTAGCAGGAAATGAGAAGAAATCCAAAAGCATTTAAGCCACTTGTCCAAGGCTACATGTGAAATCTCAGTGGGAGCAAGGTGTGGAACGCAAGAACCCAAGATACTACTTTAATTTCACAGTTAATCTGTGTAAAGATAGATTTCTGTGTTGAAATAAATACTCATTTGGTTTCTTCCTCCTGCAAAAAATACTCTTCCCCTTCAGATGAAACTCAATTGATTAGCACAGTCGAAATGCATTTCTACCAAAAGGAAAGATGGTTGCCAAAACTTACTTCATTCTGTTTAGAGTCATTTGGGCTGGAATTGATGTAGCATCTTTCATAAAGGAAAAAGCTCTTCCTAACAAAGTTTAGATAAAACATATCCTCACAACTGATTCGTAAAGCTGCCTTTGCTGACAAGTTTTTATATGTGCGTTGAGAAGGGCTGTAGAGGTTTTTTCTCAGCAGATGGCCTGCAAATGTGGAATTAAGTCCCATTAGCAGCACAAAGGATGACACAATATCGCTGCTACTTTCCTGCACTAATAGAGGCAGAATAAGACGCAGAGTTATATTTTAGCCTCAGCTTCCTGGGATTTTTCTCCAAACGGAGGCGGGATTAAAAGCAACTGACAAATATAAATTATAACCTTTTTCTCCCTATGTAGCCCTCACTTAAAGCTGCCTTACATACTTAGACAAAATATACAAAGCCCAAAGATAAACATCCTGATGATGCACTAATGCCCAAGGCAAAATCAACCTAAACCAAAATAGTAGTCAAGCGACAACCCACCATCTCACCGCCCCACTGCACTTGCACGCCCTTCAACAGAATCCTAAAAATATAGTGGGGTGGTGGAGAGGGTCGCAGAATGGACTACGTTCAGCTCCTGCCAGAAGGTGCAGGGGGCGGGGAGAGATGGCCCAGCATTTCCCCACAGGTTCTTCATCCGACGTGCGCTGTAGCAATCTGGCTCCCGAGGCCAGGCCAGCTTCTGTACCAGCCAGCTCGTTGGCGTGCGAGGCACGATATGGCACATACCCCTCACATATGGCCACTGCCAGATTAATCTGTGTCACGTTCTTCCCCTTTGCCCTTATGTCAGGTCCGTTTTGGGTTACCCTGGGGAGTAATGGGGCACCATCCTACTGGTACTGGTGTTTCCCTGTCCCTGCCGTGAGCTTACTCAGAAGAATGCAAAGTACTTGGGTACTCGAGATTCAAAGCTCCCCATCCCCCCACCTGCCCAGCCTGTGGTGGTTAGGGCCCCTGCCTTTTAACCAGGAGTTGAAGCTTTTATGGGTGTCATGGTTTAAGGTAAAACAGGACCAATTTTGTTCAGTAACTTTTGCTTTGCAAGGCCTCTTCTAACTACTGAAATTAACAGCATATTGCGCAGACACTGTTCGCTCCCAGAGTGATAAGACCAATGTTCATAGCTGAAGCCCAGGTATGGTATGCAGAGAGGCTCCTGCTTATGCTTATTGCTGTAACACCCAAGGGCAGATGACTTGGCTATTGGCCCCGTTGGAGGGTGGGAAGCGGAAAAGCGCAGTGAGGTCCCACCTGCAGGGAGGAGTGGACAGGACAGGTGACCCAAAACTGACCAACAGGGTATTCCATCCCATCGGCCTCATGCTCAGTATAAAAGCTGAGGGATCACAGGGTCAGCCCTCTTCCTTCAATAGTCAGTGTCCAAGGAGGACTCGGTCTGTTCATCTGCCTTTGATCACAATCCTGAATGCAGATCCAGAATCCAGTTCCCGTCTGTCACTGAGTCCAGTCTGGGACGTCCCCAGTGACAGTCGGTGACATGATTGTCATCCTGGGAGCTCCATATGGTTTTGTGTATATTTCATTCTTTCCTTTTTATTTTATTATTAGTATTTCATTAAAGTAGTTTAGTTCCTTCTAAATACATAAGTCTCTTTTTCCCTCCTCTGCCTCTCTCTTTGAAGAGGGGTAGAGGGGAGCATCTGTCGGTCCCATCTGGGGTGCCCCAGGTCCCCAGCAGCCGATTCAGCATAAAACACGACAATGGGGTGGCACCTCAGCTAACAGTACGCTGGTAAACTGAAAAGCAAACCAGCTCAGCTATTTGAGGAATACGAGAAGTTTGGAAATGCTATTTTACATGAGCTGGACCATGTCAAGCCTGCGGATTTACACCCATACCCTTGTCAACATGGCTCACCTGAGAGCGCCTGTCTCCATCCCTCAGCGGTGCTCCCAGCAGCCCGGGGCAGCCTGTTGGCAAGGAAGCCCCAGACACGCTCTTCAGTCGGGGCTTGCACTGCTGTGGCCACCACACCACGCGCTTCCAATGAAATTCCCACTGACTGATGTAGGATTAGGCCCACAGGAAGCAGTAAAATATGCTTGCTGATCCCGGAGTATCACAGGAAATTAACATATGACAATCTTTAACACATTGTTTTAATAAATTATGATTTTGTACTGCAGTTTAAAGACCGCTGTGAAATCTGAGATAGGAAGCTGGGGGTGGTCTCGCTTCTTTTTTATAATGCCTTGTTTGCACATTGCATGGTTTTTGCCTTCCTCTTTGTACTACTGAAACCCTAAAGCAGTTGGGGGGGGCATCCCAGCGTCAGTGAGCAACAACCTTCATTTTGGTTGCAAGGTCCCCAGACTGTCCCGTAAACCAGAAACCCGTTCTAACCAAGAAGAGAAACGTGCTATCTCAGTGATACGTTTCGCTGACAGGGCATAAATTAGGTAGTAATATGAAATGGGGACACAAAAGTAACTCGTAAGAGCGCGGCGATTAGTGCTTAAAGAGAGGAAAGTCTGACAGCGGATCCTCGTTAGACTTAGGAACAGTTTGTCATTAGCGTGCTTTTTTAAACCTCAGAAGTTTAACAGGAGAAAAATGTTTCTTTCTGCCTCAGATCTCCTCTTTAGTTAACGGAGGTTTCAGGTTCCCCCTCCCCCCTCCATTTCTGGAGAGGCTGCCAAGTTTTCCCAGAGCTAAAAGCAACAACTTTCTGTTAAACGTTACTTCATGCTTCTGGTATTAATCTAATAGGAGGCTAGATGGGGAGGAGGGGGAAGCAGCAATGAAAGCTTATTTCCTGCCATGCAGTGGGAAACCCATAGCAAATTCAGATCTAACACTAATTTTAACAGCTGGATGACTGCTTTGGCTTTTACTTGCCATAGGAACATGCAACTGCCTACTTTTTGTTGTTGTTGTTGGTATAAAAAGAAAAGCAACATCAAGCAAAAGGCAAAATAAAAATAAGGCTTGCAATTGTAAACACCCCGATTAAACCATCCTATTCAACTATGCTAGAAATATCAACACATTTTGCAAATTGCCTCTCATTTCTGTTAACATTTCTAATAAGAATGTTCACAGAAACAGAAAATATACAAGGAAATCGTCTTGCTAATAAGCACTTCAACAAACATTTACTTGGGAAGTGCTCCAGCAACCACTTTGTAAAGAGTCTTAGCGGGTTTGAGAATCATGCAATTGGGACACTGAGAGAAAACCCCCTGATGGAGGTGAAAAAATCATAGCAAAAAGAGCAGATTGCGAACACTCAACATAGAAGTCAGAGACAACAGTCCTGGAGCCGTTCATGGTCATATATAACATACGCTGAAGAACCTCTCTCAAGCATGCAGCATGCCAGTAGATAACTTCTTGTATTCAGCCTCCGCTCTCTGGATATGTTCTTTATTAGGAAGGACGCGACTATTCTGATAATAATTGTTGGGAGGGTGATGGCGACAAGGGTAGCCCTTTATCTTGACTATAAAAAAAACGTTGTTTTCCTCCTTTCATGCTTTTTGCTCAGTCTTTGCCCCACCTGTTTCTCGCACGCCATATGGCTCAAATCACGACATATTGCAGAAGTCAAGATTTTTTTATGTTGATGCAAAGGGAGCTTAATACAGTACACATGCTGAAATTGAACCCTGTTTTGTAGATAAAGCAGGGCTATAGCTTGTTTGTGCGTGCTGTGTATACGAGGAAGCATCCTTACTGCAGATTATCTCGGTTATACAGCTTTACCTGCCCACTGGTGCCTGCAATGAGCGGAGCGACCCTGGCAGCTGGTTTTTATGTCACTAGCTGCAGCCAGCTGTGAGACTGAAAGTGTTAATAACCATTTTCATCAGTCCCAGGCTTGCATTAAGCAAACTGGAAGACTCGAAAGACTCTCAGGGGTAGCGATGGCAGAAAAACCCCAGAAGCTAACACCCAAAACATGAAATAGAAGCTACGCTATGTGAGCCGGGAGGCTTCTCACGGGGCAGATAAACACAGGGCTGGAACATTTGATAGCTTGAAGTACTGATGGGCAGGAGAGACGAAAAATAAAAGCCTTGAAAACAAATGAGAGAATGAGAAGAGTTGCACTGAATATCACATTAGAAAGATGTTTAAAGAGATGGAGCTTCTTAGGGGTGCAGTACTGCTGAAAAGGCAGAGACGTCTAAAAAGAAAACTGTTTCCAGTTTCTTTATTCTGTGTTCATAAAAACCAGGACATTATGCACAGTTTTTAAGTCGACAGGATCATTGCCATCGCTCCCTCTGTACTCCAAAAATTCCAGCTGGTATCATGTTTTCCTTGTAATGGAAACAAGCTGGCAGGACTTCAAAGACTTGATAACAGCTTATATAGAGGAAGGACAGCATTAGTTAGTTATACTTCACTATTAAAAATGTTGTTTTCACTTCTCTCTCTCTCTTTTTTTTTTTTATAAGAGAAGTTGGATAGAGTTTGGCAATGCTTAAAATGGTGCCAGCCACTTGTATCTGCTCGCAGCTCAGGAAGAGAATGCGAAAATGTAGCTGTACTGGAATTTGTGCAGGAAAGGCTATCTAACAGCTCAACTTTTGTCCAATATGCCATGGCCAGGGGCTATGAACACTACAAAATCAATGAGTTCAGTCAGACAGCTTTTGAATGACCAAAAGACTGAAATGGGAGTTTTGAAAAATAGGGATATATAAGTACCCTCTTTATTTCTTTATTTGAAGGCACAGAAATCACCCCAACCCTGATAAGCCTTGTCTTAAGAGCATGAACACTCCGAAGAACCTGGGAAACTGAGTGAAAAAATGTTGGGTAATAAGCCTTCAATTTATAATTTGATATGTCAAATTCTAAATTTGCCTTTGATGGACAAATCTAGTTCAAAAGATTCCCTCTCAGTCTTAACATTGCATCTTTTCTTTTCTAACTTTTGACCACAGCAGGATTGCAGGTTCAGTTTAAAGACTGTCCTAACTTTCCGTGTAGTGCTAAATGGCATATGTACTATGTTAAAGTGATGTGATCTGTGTCACTTTGCAGAGATTTAAGAATGATGCTGGGGCTCACAGTAACCAGCGGCTGGGTATCTGTATAAATCAAGCATTTTTACTTCTCTGGAAACAATGTTTCTCTCTTAACAATATTACAGTCCCTCTTTTTTTTTTTTTTCCCCTCCTCCTCTCCTTCTTCCCTGATCATATGCAACTGAAGAAACGGCCTTTGTTAGTTTTTCTGGGCTGGCAGGAAGCCCAAGGATCCAGCTGACAAAAACCTCAAGTCAGCAAATCCAATGGGAGGAATGTCCTTTTCAGAGCCCCCGTTTCGCAGTCTCCCTGTCACGCAGCATCTCAATAGCGCCCCACACAAGAGCCTTGCGTGGCCCTTCCTTGCAAGGTGAATCATCCCTACTCTGTTCCTTGGGCTTAAGCAATTAGCTCTCTGCCCAGCGTTTGCAGGCTGAGCTCTAGGGGAGGCTGATGCCACAGCATCGCTCCGAAACGAAGCTCCCGCCAGTGGGTTCAAGGAGCCATATCAAGGCTCCACAGAGCAGCTCCTGTCTCTCCCGCCCCTTCCTTACGCCTGTAAAGTGGCACCCCATGCCCAGGGGGAAGCAGCTTGAGAGGGCTGTGTTAGCCTAGGCACCGTACGGGCAGCAAAAGGCCCCAGAGTTAGATACGCTTGTGCTGCTGTAAGTCCAAGCCTGCTACTGGGCTACTGAGTTTGCACCAAAATTTCTAACATGAAAGAGTCAAGGACTTCACAGGAGCTGCTGGTTCACGGTGGCCGGTAGTCAGAAAAACAGGTGCTGCGAACAAACTTAGGGGTCTATCTCATGCGTTAGTTGGATAAGATGAATTTTAAAGGAATCCAGTGCTTTTTAAGGAAATAAAGAACACAGTAAGTAAAGACTTCAGCAGGCGGCACCGCAATCCGCGCTACAGCTTTGCAGCACGGAAGTGGTTCATCCTGCAATCAGAGCACTTCATATAATGGCAAAATAAGCACTTATTTCTCACGCGGTTTTCTTTCCTGAGCCTTTCCTTAGCCAACACAACAAGCAAACACTGTTCTTTCTGTTCTTTCTCCTCCCCTTTCCTCAGCAGTCCTTTGGTATTTACCTCCTCTCATTTTGGATTTCCTGTCTGCACCCTAGGGAAAGGATTTTCCTGTGAGAAACAAATGTCACACTGCTGATCTGTTTGGATGCCAATAGACCAACTCTATCCTCTGTGTCAAGCAAAGCTCTCATCTACCTGCTATCAGAATAGCACTGACCTCAGATTTTTTTTATTTTTTTTTCCTGACACATTTTATTTGGAACTAGCTTTAGAGAATTGGCTTTCTGGTCTCTAGAGCAGAGCTGCTATTTCCATGTATTAAATTAAGATGGATGCAACTGTTTTGGGCAAATGAAGACCTAAACTGGACTATATCTCAAAATTAAAACCAAACACCAAACATAGAGTCCTGCATAGCACATATCTTTTTGGTGACTGTATTTGATGTTTTGGTCTGTGAGGGGGAGAAAAGCAAGTGAGAATACTGTGTATCGCTTCTGCAAGCGTACAGAGAGCAGGGCACAACGACTCAGCCAGAACCATCCAGACATGGTGATATTAAACATACGCAGCTCTTTCTGAATTTACAGAAGGTGGTTTTTCATGAGAGGGGAAATCTCCCTGGCAATTCACACCAACTCATGGAAATGAAAGCCACCAGCAGGAGATGGGAGGAAAAAAAGCTCTGCATCTGAGCAGCGAAAGTCCCAGGAGATGTGTCTGCTCAGATGGTTGGGACTTAAAACTTGCTTCACCTCAAACACCGATTACAGGTTTTGTCTTCAGCGACCAAAGAGACCAGTAAACCTTTAGCCTCTGGGCTGGACCATGGCCAAGGCTGCAGAGCCCCCAGGCGGCTTGCTGACAGGCTTTGGAAGTGCTTGGGAAGGACAGAGGTGCCACCTCTCTTCTCTGGCTCTGCAGAGGCCAGAAGACACAACACAATTGTGCCGTAAAGACAGAAAAGTCATTTGTGGAAGATGACCGGGGGAATGCATTTATGCACGTGCATGCTCAACTACAAGGCACACATGCTGTATTGAGCATATGTAATACCAGCAGAGTGCAAAAGTCTGGCTAAAGATTGCTTAGTGTGTTTTCATTTAGAGGTCTTCAGGGTGTTTGGTGCTTAGGCTGTTGAAAACTCCCTAAATCTCATTGTTATCCTCTTATGGTACGCTATAAGAGATGCTAGATGGCCATGACTGCAACAGCCCCACTGTGGCAAACAACACTCTGTGGCTTTCAATGGGTTGTACTATATAACTTTAAGCTGTTACAGAGCATTGGGGAGTGTTTTGTGGCTTGTGGTATATGCAGAATGGGTGATTTGTAGACCTTTGGGTCTAACCAGCTATTACCCCTGTGCTTGTGAGGCACTGGATTGGATGAGCCTGGTGGCTTATTCCATATACAGTGTGTGGTATCTCACGCTGCTTGCTATTTTGTGAGAAATAAATAATTGCTTTCGTTGTATTCTCACTTTGAAGGTTAACTAAAAACTTGCTTTTTATTACATATGAGAGGATTTCTGCATACAAAAGTCTAGAGGTTGAACTCTGGATAATGAAAGCTCCGAAAAGCTGTACTCTGGCCAGAGCATCGGTGGAGAGCTAGCTGGGGTTCAGAAGAATGCAGCAGAACTACGTACAGCCTTACTTCAGTTTTGCCCTAAGCCCATTTGCTTTGCATTTTCTGCAATGTAAGCGTAAGAAGAATCTAAATCCACGCTCAGTGATCATTCATGGGACTAATGAAAGTCAGATTCAGACAGTGCTTTAATAAAAGTCAGACTCAGTTGTACGGGAAATTACGTGGAGCCTGCAGACACTTTAAAACCAGAGGAATTATCTGTGGAAGGCACTGTTTAGATGGTCATGAACTTTGTCTCAGTTGCAGCCCAAACTCATAATGTTAGAAATCTCTTAAGGTCATGCTTATAAATAGACTGTCAAAAGTCTTTTTCAAATAAAGACATAAGGGACAACCTTTCTGTCACAGCCAGAAAACCCATTCGCATGCTAAATCTAGTCAACAAAGCAAACATTGTGCAAAAAAATCTGGTTTCTTCTAAGCGATGAGATAAGTGAATAACGAAGCTAAGCTCATGCAAGAGAGAGAGCATAGGGGACACTGTAGTAATCAGAAAGATGAGTAAAGGTTAACTGTGATCAAGCTGACCGTACAATAAAGAGAAAAAGCAAACCTCCAAACCCGAGCACAAGTCTCACTTTGCCAAATTTAACCCTGCAGCAAGTAAATACTCCTATGTGGAAAGAAAGCTCCAGTAGAATCTACTTAGGCTTGGCGGGCCTGCTTTGTGTTTTATTCTGACCTGGCCTTTCTCTGCTAATTGATGTTCATTTATATTTTCCACACTGAAATCTGAAGTTGCGTTCAAAAGATCCACTTGCTTAACTACAGCTAGAAGCAGAGATACCTGCTTCTTTGCTGCTGCAATAATAAGGAGATCTGTCAGAGCGTTACCACGTCCCGGAGCTGGTCAATACTTCTGCATCATTTTTCTCTGGCAGAGGGACAGATGTTGGAACCTGGCACTACATTTTTTCTGATACAAAGCCTTCTGATTTCAGAGCAACTCCTTAAACACAAGTTCTCACAGATCAGTGAGAACTTCAGAGCAGGTAACGCCTTGCTTGCATGGAGCTCCAGGTGCCTGACCTCTGAAAACTCAGCTTTTATTCAGTCAGGCAGCGAGTATTTATTTTGCTGAGACTTTCTTGATGCCTTCTCTGCGTGCTGCTCTGATGTCTTTCTGGTTTCTCTTCCACATGAACAATATTTGGCCACCTGCATGTCAACTCAGCCTGTTATCAAACCCTCCACCTACACAGCACATTCTTAAACAGCTTTGTACATACCCTCACTTTTGGGGTGGTGGCTCCTATTGTTTCAGCTATCTATTCCATAAAGCATAATTGCACTTTGCAGTTGACTCAAATGAAGGGCGATTGTTACACCCACTACCTTCAGCAAGACTTCATGCAACTTGCCAGCATCACAAGATGTACATTTTTAGTACCCAGGCAAGCCATTGCATTTAGGGACATAAACTCAGAACTACTCAACAAGACACTAACCACTGACAACAAGTTCTCTCAGATACACAAATCTCTTCCCGTAAAACTTCTGGAGCCGCAGACCACCTTCTTCTATCTTCCTACAGTAAAGAAGCCCTGTATTTAAATGCAGCAGCTCCTTTTTCCTTGACAAAGGTAGTATCCGAGTACTACAGGAAAACAGCCCGTTCCACTCTTCCTCTGACCCTTTAAATCACTCCCCTCTCCCCAGCTAATTCCCTTTTCCAATTAAATCTGCCAACAGGCTGTTCTCTTTTCTGCAAGAGCTGGATTTTCCCTTACTGTAGATTCATAACTTTGTGAAACACAGCCCTACACATTTCAAAATTAACCCGTATTATCAGCTAGCCTCAACGTGGTAAGATACAGTGTAGCCAAAATAGCTTGGAAAAAAAAAAAAAAAAGGATTTTTACCTTTCAGTCAAACGGGCATTTTTGGCAATGAGTAGAAGCTGTTTTCGTACTCTGGAGAGCTCTTGACAATGGGACACCCACATTCAAGTTCCTGCTGCATTCATCTGAGAAGGTCTGGAGTTAAAAACCTCTGCTCCAAGTTAGGCAGCACTACCACTTTAAAGTGGGATGTATCCCGTGTCAGGTTAGTGTCTGATAACAGCCCAAACATACACAAATTAAAAAATCCCATTAGCATCCAAAAGCAGACATTAACACAACTGAGTTAACAAGAAAAATATATGCGTAAAAAAGTTCAAACAGTTCTCCTTTCGCTCCAGCATGGAATTAACAAATTTCAAACCTCCAGGGCCGCTAAGGAGCAAGCATGGTCCTCCAGCAGTAACAGCAGCACTGGTAGCAAGGGAGTTCAGGCAGAAACCTTTAGGCTTCCACTGCTCATATGGTATTTCCAGACTTTTGGATGGTGCTTCAGAGATGAGTCTCCTAGGAACTGACTTGTGCCAACTTGGCGCTCCCCAGCTTGTTCAGGTTGTTGTGGTTTTTTTTTACTGCCTTTGTTTCCAGGGCAGAGGCTGATGGGTGATGGAACGAGGACTGCTACCCCTCGTAGAGCTTCGCAAAGCACAGGGTGATGCTCTGAGCGCGGCAGCAAGCTCTCCTCCCCGGGCCACGTGCCCTTGTAGTGCGGCTGGTCCCCCACTGCGATCCTGCCCTTTGCAATCACCTCTTTTATCACAGCTTCCGAATGCTCACATCTAGATCGGGCCAGTTCCCAGGCTGAGGAACAATCCCTGTTTACCTAACGACACCATCCTGGCCTAGAATAGGGATGTCCTTTCTCTGACCCATTTGACACAGGAAATTTATCGGCTTTGGAGCTTTTCCACTTATAATAGAGAGAGCTTGCTTATAACGCTGCTTGCCAAGACCTGCTCCACAGAGCACACAAAGGAGCGCAGTGTCATGAAAAGAAATGAGCCACTTCCTTGCACAAGCGGGGTGGTATTCTTCAGCCTGGCGGTCATGCCCTGGCAGGAACCTCACCTGTTTTTTTGTCAACCAACAGGTCATAACCTGGAGGCACCATACCGTGGAGAACAGACACAAGCTCTTCACAGGAACAAAGAAAACTGAATGCACGGGCAGGTTTTGGAAATCCCATGGAAGATTTATCTGATGAGTGATGAGCAGATTGCAAAAACGTTGAAGTACTTCTGGGAAGTACCAGATCCCTTAACTGCTCCATCCCAGGAAATTGCCTCACCATTAGGCAAAACAGTCGTGCTCCCTCTTGCTTGGTTTCTCTGCGGTTTGATGAGTCTTTCTTCCTTTCCTGGCCAGATCATGACTCCGCATCGACAGGTGAGGTGGAGGGTGTCTCGGTGCCAATTCGTTCACTGGATAAGCCAATTATCTAGCACACGAGGTGTAAATCTGAGCTGCCTCAGGCAGGGGAGGAAGCTCACGCTGAACTGATACCCCTCACTTCCCAGATGAGAGGTGGGCACTGCCACAACTCAGAAGAGAACAGCAAATCCCCCATGTATAAAAAGACAACGCAGGTGCCTGAGCCCAAGCCATGAATCCTGATTTTAAATAATTCCTTATTTCAAAGCCATGAGCATGCACTCAGCCTGGGAGAGCACAGGAATTTTTAACACATTTTTGTTCTTGTCGACAGCCTTTCCTTGGCCGTTTGCTCTCTCCAGTAGGCTATGAAGCCCCGTTTTGGGGCACCTGGACAAGGACTGGGAATCACAGTACAAGCACTGGGTTTTTAAAAGTTAGGCATGTTGCAACTCAGTGTTGTTGAGCTGCTGTTGTCTTTAACAGATTGCACTGCAACACAGACCCACAAAGGATTCACACAGATGACTGCCAGCTGGGAATTTTCTATCTTTCAAGTGCCTAGTTCTCTTTTAACAAGCTTTTTAAAAGACACCTTGATACACTTCTAAGTGAAAGTTGTAAAAAGTATGGAAATGATATCACATGGAAACTTCAGAACTTAGTACGGACCTCTGATCCCTGGGGTTAATGGTAAAATACAGTTGTGAGCCAATGTCACATCTCTGCTTTAAAGCATAAGGTACTAATACTTCCCTCTGAAAAGGTTCAAAGAATTTGTATCACAAGCGTGTGCATTGCCCAACCTAAGTTCAGTAGCCTTCAGTGAAACGTCCCATAAAATTCAGCATGAGGTAAGCGCCTCGTTTACTGACTAGTTCACTCTTGGCTTTTGAAATTCATAACATCCTAAACAATCAAACGGAGCCCTGAATGCAGATATCTGTACCTGTTCTGTCTATATCACTATAGTGCTCCCTAAGGAATGCATGGATCCTTACTCCGCTTTAAAAATGGGCAGTCTAGAGGAGAGTGGGCCTTTGCCATTCCGTCACACAAGAGCTGGCAGAGAGGAGGTAACAAATCCAGCTGTTCTACCCAGGCGGCTCATCAACACATTGTCCCCATAATTAGCCGTGCCCTCTGTAACCTCTTATTAGGCCAGCTGGCCTAAGAAACATCAGCATCTCCTCAGAGCTGAAATGTGGAGAGTCCCAGTCAAGAAAAGGTGTGAGCTCACCTTCACAGCGACGCGGCAATCCTCAGTGCGAGTGACCCGTGCGCCTCGAGTCTAATCGTCACTTCCCGAAAGCTGGGGTCAGGACACGGGACTTCATTGATGAAGACATACTAAACCCTCTCCGGCTCAGAGCACACACACTGAGGCTGCTGGAAGGCGGAATAACCATACAGAGGGAGCCAAGTCACACTGATATTGTATGGAGTCTATTTGGAGGCTTGGCCTCAATTAGCATATAAATGAAGTGATACACGCAGTCGCAGCTTGCCAGTAAGCGAGACAGAATAATCTCCCCAATTTGGCAGCTCTCTAGAGCATTTCGTTTGTGAATGAAGAGCCAGGCACACTTTGAAGCCAAGCCGGGTCCACAGCTTACAGCCAATTGACTTTACATGGTGAAAACGGGTCTTGAGAAGTCGTGAAGCAGACCAGCGCTTTTTCTGCTCTTAAACCAAGTTGCTATTATAGGAAAGTGACTTTAAAGATACTCATCACTGTTGCAGTAGACCAATAGCATTTCACCTCTCGCATCCACGGGCCCAGATGAGCTGTGGTACGTCCCTCCCGCTGCAGGCTTCTGGCCATTAACAGAGTGCTTGATTTTATTCCAAGTACAGGAGAAGGAACTGAAAGTTCACAGGAAAAATGATATGGAGGAGATGTGACCACGTAGCTGCCGAGCTTCGACACAGACAGAAATTTTACTGACAGATATTTATTAGGGTAAAGAATAAGGAGACAAAAAATAGAAACAAAGACGTTTAAAAACGGTGCACAAGAGCAGAGAAGGAACTAGTAGTCATATTTATTTGTATAGCCCATGCAAGCCTTTTAAGGTATTTCAATTAAGACAGAGGGAAGAAGGCTTGTGTTTTTGTACAAATGCCTTTCACATTTATCAGGGTTTAGTTTTCCTTCTTTAAATATTTTCAGTTGTCAAGGGCTCAGCTCAGACGCAAAAGCAAGGAAATCTAAGCACAAAGGCATGCAGATTTTTCCAAGAGCAGCACAGTCTTGCTCCTATAGCTACATAGTCTACTTTGGGGAGGATCAAATTTCTAGGGGAAAAAAGAAAACAGATTTGAACATAGGTAAAATGTAAAAGGAAAATCAGTGCTAGGCTAGGATAGCCTTTTTTCCTCAGACATTTTAACTCTGGTTTAAACACACTGACTTGAAAAAACATCCATCCTCCATTGATGTTAGCAACAGTCAAGCCTAGCTTGACTATACATGTAGCCGTATCTGTTTTTCCATCCTGGCAACAAATGCTTCTCTTCATAAAAGGGTTGGCGATACAAGAAAATCTCACAGGTCTCTCTTAAAAACCTGTTTGCACCCTCCAGCTCGCTTGTAGTTTCTTTGCGCGCTGAGTTTGTCCCTTCCCCTCAGTTTTTAAGCTCCAGCTTAGCGCTTTCCTAGGATGCTGCTGTAGCAGCTGCGATCTGGAACTGCACGGATGACTCATTTTTTGCGAATGCCCCGGGCCTGCTGCTCCGCTGGGACCAGGTGGGTGCTGCGCTCCTGCCCGTTTCGCCTTGTGGGCATCCGAGCACACACGTGGGCTCCTGTAAAAAATCCACAAAGTCACTACCCGGCCCCGGACTTGCTTTAGGTACGATCCCATCTGCTGTTCACGACCAGGAAAGCCGTGATCTGAATAACCGCTTTCTTTTTCTGTGACATGAAATAGACCAAACAACCTTAATGAAAAGCAGGAACGACGGTCTGCTTGAGCAAGAGCTGGGAATTTTAACAACTTGGATCAAAGAAGCGTGTAACATCCAACTTGATTCGGTGCAAAAAAAATTAGATTAATGTCACAAGACCAGAAACATCAAAATGTAAATACTCCTTGAAAAGCCCCCCGTGCCCATTCCATTAACGTTACCCACCCCGAGGCGATCTGCTTTCCTGGTAAGCCATTTCTGGCACAGCTATTGTGCGAAGGGTGGTTTCTGATCTTGCACTCTGGAAAATATCCCATTCAAGTTTCAACAAGGGCGAAGTATTTCATTGAGGAATTAGCATTTGTTTAACCCACCCTCACACAAAAAAAAAAAAAAAGGGAGCAAAGTACTTCATCAAAAATGAATATAGCAGAATGAAATAATCCCATGACTCAGGGTTGTACCAGAGTTATGATGCAAATCTACTAGTGACTCCAATGTGCATCTGTTCAAATTAAAGGGCAAAACTGCTCTAATCTTGTTAGGTCTTGCATATTCTGACAACACCACCTGAACTGGAACAGCAACATAATTTTCCAGTTGTCTCTACACTTTGCTTTCTTGTGGTCAGAACCTAAGAGTAGCTCTGACAAAAAGAGAGGGCTGCTTCCCAAAATTTTTGCTTTGTAAATACATTTCTTATTCACGCTTCTAGGCACATAACATCACCTCCAGGATCGTGAACCCTTTATGACCATGACCTATAGCTTGGAAATTACAGTTTAGTATGAAATGAATATGCTAGCTCTGTCCTGAATTCACCCACAAAAGGTCCTACAGAGATTACTTTATTAAATCTTGTCTCAGTCTCTTCCCCCACCTCAAACACACAAAAAGAAAAGCAACATAGCTTAGAAGAGCAGGAATAATGATGATTACATGGAGCTTTTGGTTGGTTTGTATCATCTCAGCACGGCAAGGCTCCAGCTCTGTTCACAGGTGAGGAGTCTTTAGGGGACAAGCTCTGTGTGGCTGAACCCTTCTGCCACACTCTGGAGGGAAACCATGAACCCATGCTCTGGAGGGAAATGAGACCGTGCAACACAAACATCATTGTATGGGCTTAAGCTACATGTCTCAAATGAGTTAAGTAATAGGCTGAAACAAAGTCTGGTACTGAGCTACAGATACTCTTTATGGACTCCATTACCGAGCACATGACTAATGACCTTCACCGCACGAGACACAGCCTGGGGACATGTGCGCCTCATGGGTGTTACACCATGGACAAGTGCCACACACGACGCTCTCGTCTGACGTGATTTCCAGCCTCTGGCTCACCCCAATTTTAATCACTTCCTTTGCTGTCCAAGGGCAGGGAAGCAGCAGAGGCATGCTGGCAGGACTCGCATCACCTTCCCAGGGGTCACGGTGAGGGTCACCACCTTCCTCTGCTCCCCTCGATGGCTGCCAGAGCTGCATCCAGCCCTGACACCAGCTCCTGCCTCTGATGCAGCTTCCAGTTAGGGAAGCGTACACGGTGAACGGTTTGCAAGCCTTCACAGAGCCCCAGATGTTTTTATTGAGCTTTCCTGTACCTATTGCTTGTAGAAACAAGCATTAGGAAATGTCAGGAACAGGGCTGATTTCTCATTCAAAAGGAACTAATGTGCAAAACAAAGATCCTGGAGAAGCTAACAACCTTCTGCGAGGTTCAGCGTAAACTACAGAGACCAGCTGCAAAATAACAGTTGGATTTCAGCTATAAACAGACTGAGTTTTACAGCGGGTTTATATATCTATTTTGGTGAAGTTATTTATTCTACAGGAAAAATGCTATTTGCAAGGCCCCGGGAAGGCAGGGGGACAAGAGGAGAAAAGGAAGTCCTGCTTGTGTTGTTACAAGAAACTTCACTTCTAGACTCAGAAAAGGATTCTAAAATAAACATTTCACAAAGCTACAAATTTGGAGGGTCTTCAAGAAAATCATGCTTTCTTTTCTTTTTTTTTTTTAAGGAGAAAAAAAAAAGAGCTCTCACAGCTCTTCCATCAGGATATTTAAAGCTACTTGCCTGCCTTTAAAAGCACACCCTATTTTTTGTTTCCTGGCTGGGGGTGGGAAAGAAAAAACAAAACTGACAGGGATACGGAAATTACAGCCCAAGGTAAATAAGAATAGTGTGTGTTTTAGTATCTGCATGAGGTAGTGAGGTAAATGGAACGAAAACTGAACTGGAGAAGAAAGGTATAGACTGACAGACTGACCAGGCCAAAGAATCTTTGAAAATTCAGATTAAAAACTGTTAAGACAGGAAAATCTACCTGAAGACGCAAATTCTGTGCTGGCTTAACACAAACTGTATATTTTAAATTAATTAATTTCACGCAGTAAATTGCTTTGTAAAGGTAAAGACCACACTGAAACAAGGGTGGCTGCAACCGAATGAGGCTTCTAAATGAAAACAAGCACTATCTGTCATCTTTATCTAGTGTAAAACAAGCAAATACTAAAACATGCCATTCTTCATGCTATCCTGTTTTGTCTCTCAGAGACATCCAGCTTCTTCCACAGCTAAAAAAAGAAAAACAGGCTCCTTTGGTTTCTATATAAACATGTGAAGTGAAAAAGAAAAGATGAGGTATTTGTTTTTTATTCTCAGATTTCTCTAGAACACAAATGATGACAAAGTGGTCTGGAAACCTAATAATGAGTAACAGGCACCCAAACAGCACCAAGACAAGAAACATTGCCAGAAGCACTCAAGCCTGTAGGACCCACGGAAACCAGAACAGTTTCACTGAAAGACCTTACTCATTCCTTCCAAAGATGAGTTTTGGGGCACCAGGATCCATAGGCTGTAAGTCTTACGACTATGGCAGATGCTGATTTGTCAGTTACATGGTTTCCTCTCCCATCATGACCTGTTCCACAGACATACAGACATTTGCTTTTTCTTTTTTTAAAATTTTAATCAGATTCAAGTGTAACACAATAGCAGTGAGGTAATAATTATGAAAAAAATAGAGCATCCTTCTCTCAACACATCCCAAGAAGGTGCTGTCACCCCACTCATTCAAAAAAGCCAGACATCTATGCACAATGCAAGATGAACATGCCAATAAATGTGCATTCCCCTCCCTCTGAAGGCTTGTTATGAGTCGCCACATTATCAACATATTATATGTTGCCCCAAGGTGAAATTAAAACTATCAGCATGCTTTAGAGCTCACCCTACAAGATAGTAGGTGCTCTGCTCATCTTGCTGCAAATAGTTACCCAAACCTCAGTGGGGAAGACTAAGATATATTTCTTCCTCATACCAGAGTTTTTCATCATAATTGTAGAATGTAATTTACATATTTACAATTTTAAGTAGCATATTTTGGCTTCTCAAGATCCAACGACAGCCAGTGACCAGTATGAGTCCTGTCAGCTTTTTGCTTTCAGATCCCAATTTTAACAAACGCCCCTTCCGTTTGCAAGAGCTGACATCCCATGTGTGGTTTAGGTGAATTTTGAATGTCATCTTTTCTCTCAGCATGTGAGATCAAGGTGTATCCTGCTGGGTCTGGGAAATTTGTTAAAGTGATAATATGTGCAATCAGGGACTGACTTGAAGCAAGTAACTCCCATTTTCTAGGAACCATTGTAAGGACTGTAATAGGAGAATCATCCAATATTTTACGAGGTTTTTGGGTTAGATTTTTTTGTTTGTTTGTTTGTGTTTTGGGTTTGTGGTGTTCAGAAGAATAGCAGATTTTTCTATTTGGTTTAACTAGCAAGTTGTCCTTTTAGGGAGTAATCCAAAATAAGACTTTGCTATTACCATTTTTATTTAAAGTCTTCCTTTTCATTGGTTACTACTTCTAATGCTCCATCCCTGCAACTAGGCTGTTAAAACAAGTTTCATTAATGGTATATGATGCATCCAGGCCTCTCAATAAGCAGCTTTTTGGTTTTTTAAGCATAGGTTTCCACTTACTGTTAAGTTTCAGAAGATATTTTACAGGATGTAACCAGTATCAATTAAAATATGGCTTTATTTTCCACAAACAGACCAGTCTGTACTTCCTTTCAATTTGAAATGATGAACCAATAAACATACATTTTAAGACTAATATAATCCTTTTAAAAGCTTAATCTGAGGTGGCTTGTCTAAGAGAACTGCAATCTTTTATCAGAGTTGCAGAAAGTACCTCAGCAATATTCAGCTCATTTGCGTGAACAGCAGTGTAAATACAAGTTTGGTATTGATTTCAGAAGAATTATTGTGGACCTGTATCAGTCTGAGTAGGGACCTTAGACCTTATCATCAGTGTAATGGAAAAGAGTTAGAATAGTTTTCTACCTCTGCACAAAAATGTTTTCTTTTTCCATTTAGTCTTTGGCAATTAACAAAATTTATTTTAATTCAACCCAAATGTCTTTGACATCTTGGTAGAAAGCCAAAAGCCTGTTCTTTGAACATCTTGTGCTCAAGTGTCACATCTGGAAAAGCTAATATTTTTAAGTCTTGCTACACTTCACTTAGTTTTTGATTTGTGATATGCAATAGAAAAAAAAAAATCTATATTTGCAGAGAAAGATTGCAAAAAGTCACCACTTAACCAAACTTCTGATTTTGATACCCAAACCAAGCAAAAGCTAGAATTTTCTTTGAATTCAGGCGGAGCAAACAAGTCTTTTAAAAAATGCTGAGATCTTCTTTGCGTGATAAGAGTTGGAAGTATCACAACGCTCCCATTGCTATGGTACCCACAGCGACGGTAATGAAACTGAAAGACTGACAATTTCTATGTCAGCAGTGATGTCAACAGAACTATTCCCAGAAATTAAATGATGAATAATTCATTTTGAAATATTCCAATCTGTATTTTCTAAAGTAACTGTGAGTTTAGATCTCTCCGATTCTGCATATGCAGCATGCAGAGCAGCTCAGAAGGCTTTAGTTTTCAGACAGCATTGAGGACTTCCCTCTGAAAACCCAGTTGCCACATGGTGTCTTAAAGCTAGGAAGACACCACCAGTAGTCACTTTGGAAAATCATGCCATGCAATTACAGCCTGTGCCTTCAGCAGTGATGTCATCGTGGGTCACCCATGATCCACATGCAGGTTTAGGTCACAATACTCAAAGTAAATTTTAAACAGCGGTTTTCATTGCCAGGGGGAGGATGGGGTAGTTGCAGTACCTAGCTTAGGGACCTACTGCAGGAGGTTACATTACAAGACCAGTCTCCTCATGCACCCTCTTAATCTTTCACATCACAGATGTGTAAGCCAATGGTGACACCAATAAACCTTTGGAGAAGGAACAGAGTACCTGGGAGCCATGTCACAAGAATCCTTTTTTGCTTTTTTTGAGAGCTGCCAGATACCTGTCCGACCACTCCATGCCACAGGGCAGGAGCAGCTCTGGCCCAAGGGGACTTTTAATTCCCTGGGCGAAGCAACAGCATGAGGTGACCTCCTCTGCAGATTATTCATGGCACAGGTTGCCTGGGACAATGGCCTGAACCCTATGTGTGAGCCCTGCAGGACTCACCCTGAGTCTCTGGTGAGTCTCTTGACTGCCCTGAGAGTACTCACCCCCAGCCAGCTGCTGCAACAGCTGCTGATGGCCCATCACATCTAAGATGAAGGGAACAGCCCTGTCCACTGAAACGATGGTCCCACTCCAAGCTGCCTCCCTGAGGAAAAGCTTTCCCTGCCTTGTTCAATTATTTACATGGATCGAGTGCCCTAGGCACTCAGCTGGACAATATAGAATCCCTGCGGACATCCAGCCCAAGTCCTGGGTTTTCTGGCCAGCTGACATTCACCATCAGGAGTGTAGTCATTGACCTTCACAGCACCCAATTGCACAGGGATTTACCAGGTGTCTCAGCCTCTCCCACCACCCCTAATGTCTGTTCTACCTTCCCGTCCTTGCAGACATCTCTTGCATGCCCACATCATTCAAAATGCCAGAGGAGCTGCATGGCTGCAGAGAAACCAGGCACAGCCATGCCTGCAGTGTCTTCTACTGGTTCCAGGCCTCTAGGCCACCCCTGCCCTGTAAACCAGGGTGGCAGGGGGCACTCAGCCACCTCCCTTTCTATTCCCCCGGTATACCAGGGCTGCCCGTGTTCACTGACATCAACCAGGAGTCCAAGTAACATGGGCAGACACAGACAAAAAAATCAGGAATATCTTCTGGAGGTACAGAGAAGGTAAGAAGTGGAGTGAGATGATTTGGGCAAAGATAAATGTTAGACCTGTCAGTGTTAAAAGCTCGCTAAAATAAAGACAGATTTAACATTGAAAACAAATCTTATATAATGCTTAAGAACTGTTCCTATGCAAAAATCATCTGTCAGCAGAAATAGCCTGAGGAATGTTCCCATCGATTCAAACCCTAAATCAGCTGCAGGCTTTATGCAGGTGTATCTTAAGTCCTTAATAAAATTGAAGAGACTGCTTTTCTGACTGACACTCAGATCATGACTAATACATGTATTTTTTTAACCGATCAGAAGCAGCCATCCCTGGAGCCTGGGAGGCACCGGGCAGAGGTCCTGCTTGCACACACTGGGGATTTCAATTTTTGATAGGTACTGGAGAAACCTAAGCTAGACAGCGTGAACAGGCAATACCTTGCAGTACCAGCCTGAATTCAGCCATACTAGGGTCCACCCTCATTTCTTTAAATTTTGCTTTGTTAATGAAGAATGATGACAGATTAAACATTCTCCTCCAGTCCATTTACTCCCTGTGCCAGTTGCAAGGCTGTTTAAGCTCACAAACCAAAACTTCTTGGAAAACCATCTTCAAATACTACCTAACAAAGTAAAATAATCACATACCTATGCCAAATGAGTCCACAAACACACATAATCCTTTCCAAGCAGAAGTAATGGCTTGCCAAAAAGATACTCTCCGGTTTAGGTAATTTCTACTGCTTATTAGAGACAGGCACACATATAATTATCAAAACTGATGACACTGGAAAGATTGAGACAGTGATGTAATTACTTCTGGATACCAGTGACTCTGTGAGGGATAGAAGATTACTTTTTTTCCCCTATGCTAATAATTTTCTCCCTCAACCATGTCATATATCCTCATGGAAAGACTGCTACCACTTATATATCCCTTTGCCTTATATACTGCCTGTGGCTGCAGCAGTATCCAGTGTGAGACTGTAGCACTTTAACCTGCGTGCTCAATAGATCATCAGAATTTGTTTGCAAAATGATCCATTAAGACAAAGCATCGCTTTACAAGATGAAGCACATGCTTAATTGCCTTCTCTGAACAAGCAGAGGTAATTGCGAAGTATCTTGTATTGATGACTCCTCTGCACGTAGGCCCAAAAGGAGAAATGAGTCTGAGATGTGTTCACTATGGGACTACAGAAAGCAGTGACTCTGCAATCAGAGCTGTTTTTCTTATATGAAAAAATGATTACTCAACCAGTGCTGACTGTTTAAGAAGCAGAAAAGAACTTCAAGGAGCAAATGAGCAATACATGCAGCTGAATATCGCTGCACTCCAGCAGGGAAAAGCAAAGTTTTTACTATTAATTGCCTAATCATACAATTTGCCCCTCAAGTATAACAAACCATTTGCATGGATGATTCAGAGACAGAGCCATTTGCCTACAGCTGAGACCAGCAGGAGATATATTACGCTCGTGTACATCAGACATTTCCAAAACATCGTGCAAAGTTGTACAAATATCCAAGGAGGTCTCAGCTAGGGTAAAGTTTCATTTTATTGCCTGATATTATAAAGCTGTATTTTCCTCCTTGGATCCGAATAGCTGTGCTTTCCTCCCCAGGTTAGCGGGACCTAACGGCAAAACAATTTTGATTTCCAAAGGCTACTAAGGGACTTATATAACTATATATCCTGCTTAGCGTGTATTTCAAACAATTAACCCTAAATTTTAAAAGTCACACAAACGAAAAACATCCCAAGAAGCTACACAGTTAAAATTCTTGCCAAGTTTTGAGCCTGTGCCTGTTTCACTCAAAGTTTCCTTTTGTAGTCATTAGATCCATTACTTGCACGCCAAGAAGGGATGTGCAAGACAGATATCACTTGTTTCTTAACTTTTCCCAAGGATTCAAGAAAAGCAGAGAGTGTTTTGAGCTTTGGCACCAAGAGTGAGAGCTCATAGCTGAGGCTCTAGGGGTAGGTCCATGACATCTCCTCAACTCTCTACAAGCAGCCACAGATGACCAATGATGCAGGACCTGAATGGTCTTAATTAGGGTTTCCCAGACAAGTTGCACGCCAGATACTTCACGTGTTACTGAAACACTGCCTGAACTGATGACCGTCTCCTCCTGCTCACACACAAAGCGCAGAGCCCAGAGCTGCTGCCAGCTGCCGCTCTTACCAGTGGCAATATTGGTATAAACTCATTGTGGGAACCATGCTTTTGAGTGAAGATCTAGCATCAGCAATGAACAGCTAGGAGATGGTGGAGGGCAGAGGGAGTTCCAGCAGGAAGATAAGGGATTTATGTGGGAAGGCGGTGCTTGCCGATGGCGGGAGCTGCCTGGAGGCACTGGTCAGGAGCTTCCTGTGCTTGGTGCACCAGCCAGTCGGCATGAAGACCGTAAGATTGACTGACAATGCCAAAAAAAAATAAAAAAATGCATTTCTTGCACTAAATTGAGTTCATGTAATAGCAACAAATAAAGAAAAGAAGCCGGCAAAGCAATTGTGAGCGTGGCCTCACTTATGGCAGAGACCACTGGAGCAAAGTGCTGTACAGCAATGCAGTACGAGAGCTCCCCGCTTCCTGAACCCAAAGGTTTTTAACTTCCTGTGGAAAATGATACCCTGCAACAAACGCAAACCCCTGTGGCTAGCGGCAATTTCCTCAAATACAGTAGCACGGGAGCAGAAAAGAAAGCTAAAAATAAAGCACAACTTTAAAAAAAATTAAACCCATAGCTTGCTTTGTGTAAATTTACGAGACCAGAATATTAACTGCTTGCAAATGTTTGGAGATTGCCGAGTATTTGTAAATGTTTGTGGCTCCTAAAACATTGATCAATATTAACAGGATTATGAAATTTAGAATACCCAAGTGCATTTCCTTTCTTCCCCTAATGCTCTCCAGCATGTTTCAGTAATGTAGTGGGGAAACAGAAATAGCATCACAAGGCTTACTAGACCAAGCCCAGAATAAGAATAGCAAATAATCCAAAAAATATTAAGCAAACTATATATACACCATATAAAAATGACTAATGCCACATACATCTGAAGGAAATTAGAGTTAATTAGAAACAACAACCTAGCCAAGCAGGGCCAACTTCATAGTCGCTATTATTTGTGGTGGCCAGCACTAGCAGCAATCAAAAGATACAAACATGTTTGTATGCTCCATTTTTTAGCTGTCACTGCAGCTCTACATAATTAATTCTATCGCATCCCCCATCATCCAGACATATTGCCTAATATGTAAATATAAATTGCTGCATTTCTTCTCGTCTCTCCCATCCAAACCACAGATATCTCCTGTATGCAGCATATTATTAAAACTTCGACGAAGGCAAAAGTTAATAACTGGTTTCTCCATAGGAAAACATTTTGTGCTACGAAGGGATTTATTATCTGAAGTCAGGCAGGCTGCAAAGTTTGCTGATGAGAAACAACCTCTCTGCCATACTCAACTGTTTTGACAACTGTTAAATACAAGTGATGACACACTTGAAATACCTAGTCTGAAACAAGATAAGATGAATACTTCATATTAAAAGCTTTCTTGTACTAACGCCTGTTTTCGCGTATATTAGCACCAACGGCAGAACAGCACTTCATACAGATGAAAGTAGAATTGGACTTGTAACCTTTAACGTGAGTCAGACGTGATTCATAGCTCAAGCTATGTCATTCCTATCTGTACTTGCTTATTTTATAATAAATAATGGACCCTTTAAATACTGCCTAACTAACTGGTGTGGGAGCCAGAGCCTTGCAGTTACATGCTGGCGGTTCAAGCCTAGGACAGGGCATGAATGAAGAAAGCTGCTGAATAGGGAGGCTCAACAAAGGCACCCAAGAACCCCAGCCGAATCCACAGCGGGCCAAACACAGGGATCTCTCCACCTCTCCTGGCATCCAGTGTGAAGCCACCCCATTTCCTCCACTGCCTTTTCCTTTTGAGCAGCAAAGCTGCCAAATTGGGTCGAGGAGGCAGGCTGGAGGTTCAGAGTCTGCTTCAGCTCACGAGTGGAGATCCCTGTGCTCAGCAGTGAGACTCACCCAATGTGACCACAGCTCGCCAGCATCCCTCCAGAATTTCCTTAAGGACACAGCAGACTGGGAAAAAAGCCCTAACACATCTCAGTGCGCAGACTTATCCTTGAAAAGATATTAATATGTCAATAATGTCATAGAAAAGGGCGATATGCAACCAGAATGGAATCTCTTTGTAGGTAGCTTGCCAATAGTCTGCACAATAGCTTGTGTGATGTAAATATTGACAAGATAAAAATAAGTTCATTTTGAAAGGCCAGTGGAAAAGGCCTCTGAGAAAGAATAAGAGTAAAGACTATTAGTCTTTACTACCCTGATGTATTTTTTATGTAGCATTTTATAGGCAGGTGGAGAACCCCATTCTGTCCTCAGATAGACCAACCACATATTAGTAGCCCACCAAACTAAAGCTGAGAGGTTTTTTTGTACCGTGTGGATTTCTTTAAGTCTAGCTTCCAGGTTTGGCTAGCAAAATGTGTTGGTTTTTTTTTTCCTTTGATACGGACCATAAATATCTCATGAATATAACATGTTCAAGCCCCAGCAACTGCAAGCAGAGTCAAGTGCTTGCAAGCAGTCAATTACAGCAAACAGAGCTGTGAATGTTGGTATTTATGGGATTTGTCTCTCTAAAGGCAATTTCAGGATGCCAGTGCACTATGATGAAACCACACTGTTAAAACCGAAACATTTCACACAGCTGTTTCCAGAGCAGGGCAGCAACCCTTCTGACTCTAGAAAGCTGCCATAACTGGTTAGATATCCATGGAAACACAGTCTAGAAAAAACAAAGCAAGTGAAGAAGCGACAGAAAACTTCACGTGGTATTTCAATAACAACCACCACTAGTTTTCAGCTGTTCTGATTTACACTTTCTAGCCTAACACATACACAGTTTGGTGAATACCATGGATTCCCTATGAAGCTCACAGCTCAAATGGCAGCACAGGCTCAGAAGAAAGGTTACCCAACGCCAAAGTAAATTTCCCAGCCTCATGGTGTGAAAAGAACCAGTGTTAGATCAACAGTGAAGCACACTAAGTTTTCTATTAATTGCCACCAGGAACCTTTCAGGGCAGGATAAGGGAAGGCGCTGCAAGTTGGAGCATTGCAAACTGAAGCCCACTATTTTCCGTACTTCTGTAGACACACCCGTATTGGTTTCATTTAGACATGGTGTAAAATACTTTTTTGGAGCAAAATTGACACCTATTTGTCAGTTCAAAGCAATACCGCAAGGCATCCCCGATTCAGTTCTACAGCAGACAGAAGAAGTGGTAGTCTTTCCACATCACTGAGCCTACTCAGATACAGCAGCGTCACAACTGTGCCAAAGCAGACAGTATCTTGTCAACTCTTGAAAAATGAAACAAAGACGTTCCCGTCAACTTCTCTCACAATATAACCAGGTGGCACACTCAAAATAGATGAGGTTACCAAGGGGGGGAAAAAAAAAAATAAATCTGTAAATGCAGGTTCATTCACAGGCAGCTGCACTCCGACTTTTGTGCCAACGAACAGATGTTCAGGTAAAGCCAAGATAAGATTGTGACCATATCTATGGCATAAGCGGTTATGATCTGCACAAAGCCTGGCACTGGTTAAATGTTCATTTCCAAGTGTCTTGTTTTTCCCAAGAATTGATTTCCAATTTGTGGGGAAAGAATAACATGTCACTCACTCGTCCTCCATAGCTGCTGTTGTCCATACTGAAGATCTGTATTAAAACCCTCCTGAGAGAATTTTAACGCTTCCATTTCATCGTATTTAAATCTCAGCAACTAAATGGCAGACGACTCTATTTTTGCCCTGCCTCAGAGATGTGCAGAAGCAGCTCTTGCTCTTTGTGCCTGTTTTCCCCTCCCTCACGCAAGCTGGAGCACTGAGCCTTCCCTTACAGCCCCTTAATTCAAACACTGGACAAGGGTAATCACATTTCACACTTCATGGTTTAAACTGATCACCATATGGATTAGTAAAGAAACTATGTCTCACTGCATATGCAACTATCACATAAGTTCATAGCTCTGTTAGTAGTTTCTTTGCTGTAGTCTCAAGAATTAGGTATTTGCCACAGCTGGACACATGGATGCTGGACACACACACATCTTCTCCTTGCTGCTTTATTTTGCTGGCTTTGTATTTTTGAAACTTGTCCAGAGCAGAAATCAAGATGACAGTTTCGTTGCTCTGAGCTGAGCACACTTTGTAGGTATTTAACACATTGCACTTTCACATACTAATAATGACTTGCTAGGAAATTCCCTTGCTGTGCTAGTTAAAACACACTGAAAGAGCAGCTTTGATCATCTTCAGAGCTATTCTCCTGCATTTAATCTTTGGGGCAGACTTATCATTTCAGATTAAGACTTAACACAGTCCCCATTGAGACCTTTAGCCATTTTGGGCGTTTTGGTTTTAGCCATTTTGGGTGTTTAGGTTGGCTTTTTTGTTTTGTGGGGTTTTTTTGTTTGTTTGGTTTTCTTTGAAGCACAAATTTTAAAATTTTTAACTATTCTTAGGGAAATCCAAAATTTTATTTTAAGCAATTTTTTGTCTGCCCAGGTGCCTGTCCTTAACAGCTCTGAGAGACTCACCAGGTAAAAAAATCTGGGGACCTTCTCAACAATTCCCACAATTTTGGTGGGGAACATAACCCCGTTTTCCATGGCCCTAATCCCCGTTCAAGAGATGCTGTACCTTCAGCTGCTGCCAGGCTGCAGCAGTAACAGCAGCAGTGCTGAGACAGAGCAGATGATATGAATAATTATGCCCGGTTTCTCCCCGCCAACCCAGAAAGCAGATTTGGCAGGAATGTTCACTGGAGGCACACAGCAGCAGAGAAATGGAAGGCGAAAAGGGTTTTTGGCCCATTGCAAACAGCTGTGTATTCTTCAGTGCTTCATCTAATCGGTGCCCAAGAGACGGAGGTGCCATCCCTTTGGAGAAGGTGTATAGAGGGAGTCACTCGGCTTCACACCCTGCATCTTTGGCCCCTATATCTCACCCCCTCCCCAGCAATTATTGTTCATTTCATCTCACTTCAACTCCAAAGACTCACTCTCTCTCTCCAGCTTCATCACCCCTCTTCCTGACAAACTGGCTCCTCCAGCCCTCTTTCCCATGACTGGAGTTTGTGCTCCCTTTAGGAGGGCTGCACACACATTTCGCACAGTGGGCGCCATCTCCATGACGCCGTGTGCTGTCCGCACAAGGGAGAACTGCAAGTTCGCCACATAAATCCTGCCATGTAATCGATTTGCATGCCAACACTTCTGGGTCGCAGCAAGCACTCATGCTCTGGGGAGCCTTTCATAACCAAATGACTTCAGATTGCTCTGCTCTGAATAATCTACTCTGACAATGGTTATTGTTTATGCTTGAAGATCCAGTCAAAACTGGAACCCCACTGGTGCCAGATAAATAGGCAGGTAAACACAGCCCCTGCCTGAAAGGACTTGCTGCATAATTTATGTCAACACGCAGGCAGAGCAAAGAAGAGGACTCTGAGTTCAGGAACTGGAAGCGTGGGGCTGAAGAAAGGCAGAAGAAAGCACTGGACAAAGTGTTGCATCAACACAGGTTGAGGGCTCCCCCGCCCTCCCCAATTTGATCACAGAAGCGCAGGACTGAGTGAGACCTCATGAGTTCACACCGCGTAGCCATGTCTCCAAGCAGGACCAGCTGCACCCACACCACTCCCGACAGACACGAGATACGTGGTTTGAACAGAGGTGCTGCGAGTTGCTTATCCCAACTACTGTTACTGTCAGCAAAATCATCTAATACCTGTTCTGCCTGCCATGGACCAGAGAAGAGATTATTGCTTTTGTCTTTGCAAACAATTCATTTATTCGAAGACTTTCATTTCTTTCAGCCTTACCTTCCCTAAATTACAGTCTTATGTCTTTCTCTTCACAGTGTAGGGCCTTGGCCTTTCTTCTTATTCCTTTCAAGCCCCTCCAGTTGGTCTTGCTGAGGAATTACCACTATTATCTCCACATGGAGTAGCATCACTTTGCATGCCCCGTCACCTCTGCCTGTCTAACCTTGTGAAATGACTGGCTTTTTCACTATAAGATATTGTCTCAGTCACTCTTTTTTTTGAGCTTTTTCTGCAGAACTGCACCCTATCCATGTTTCCCACCTTGTAACCAACGGACAGATTATTGCTTGTTACAAAGCAGAAATTCATATTTGTCTTCCCTGGACTACAAACTATTTTCAAATAATTTTTTCTAGTTTTTCCCAGTTATTTTGAATCAGAAGCTTGCTACCTAAAATTCCTGAGCCCCACCCCCTAGCCTAAATTTTCCATTATCAAATATAATCATGAATCACTGCTCCACTGTCCAAGTTATTGGGGAAAATACCGACTGACTTCAGGCCTCACAGATGCATTCCTTCACTTGGATAAGGATCCCCTGACGACTATGTGAAGAGCACTTTTCTGATCTACTCTTCTATTATACCGCATTTCCCTAGACTTACCAAGCAAGACAAGAGCAGCATTTAGCTAGGTTTGGTTAATAAAGGACACATTCACGCTGGCTTTATCATCTTTTAAAGACTGATGTAAACTACTCTGGTCTTGAAAAGGGACGGCCAAAATGCTTCCCTCAGCAGAGTACTGCCAGAAAACCCACAGGTTAAAACATCTTCAGCAAGCATGGATTTACCAAGCGGAAGAGGGAGAGCGACAAGTGTCCCATGTTCCCTCTCTGAAGACGCAGCCACCTTTTGCCCTCTCTTCCAAAAACTTATCTCCTAATATCTGTCCCCAAGCCCTCTCTGAAGCAAATCAGGTTAGCCATTACTCAGCTATTTCCATCAGCCCCTTGAAAAACCGGCCCTGAGGTGTTCTTCAAGAGGACAAGAGAGGTTTGATTTGCTGCTGCATCAAACTAAAACTCCTTTCCCCTTCCCCCAGTTTGAGGGATTTTGTCTGAGAGCAAAGCCCACGCTAACTGCAGACCAAGGACATGCCTGCAGTGCTCACGAGGAGTGAGCCAGCCTCGCAGGCAGCCACGGCTCCGTTGCATGCCAGATCCCGCTCCCCTCCACACACGCGCAGCCAGGCTACGGCTGGTGTTTGTGCCAGAGGGAACAAAACCCTATTTTTGTTTGCTGGGCCCTGCAGAAGGCAGAGTGAAAGAAGAGTTGCACCCATAAGTGTAAAGGCTTAGGGTCCAACCAGTTTCAACAAAGCCAGGATCCAAAAAGAACATAAGAATAGGAAAGAAACATTACCAAAGATACAGTGCAGCTTAATTTGAAAAACATCAGCTGATGGTGTCAATGATCAACATGGTCTGCACACGCTTGGTTTTATTTCCCATTAATTTCCAAGGGGAATACAATGGCATGATGAAACCAGAGATCTAAGAGGTCTGGATCTAAAATTATTATTTCACACAAACACACAAAAAATTCCACCACCTGAATGCCAGAGAAACTCAAAACCTGGATTTCCAAAACTGCTAAATTAAACCCTTTTGCAGCAAAATTCTGTTTTACTGCTCACAGTTGTACTATTCTCTTCTACGGTCAAGCATGGCATTGCAGAAACTATTTCTTGTTGACTCTAACAGCACTATTTCTCATTAACATTGGTCAGAGGATCTTTCACTTTGAAGACCAAAGTGAGCATGGTCATTTGGTTCATGTGAAAAACTTATTTTTGCCTTCAAAAGGCATTTAAAGCTGAAAATCAAGAGAGGCACCGTGTTATAATGAAAACTTTTAGAACATTACAGTCAGTTTTAAAGAGATTTAAAAACTGGTGACTGTAATTCCCTGTGATTTTTTTCCTTTCCTTATAAGCTTCAGAGTTTCATAAATCTTAGTATTTTGCTAAAGCCAAAAATGTAACACCATTACGTATTACTCCATAAAATAACATGGCTAAGCACATCACTTCCACAGTATAGGAAAAGAACCATAAGGCAGTAAAACTTGGTCTTTATGAGTATCTTTTAAGGGAGCACAGCTTTTCCACAGCGAAAACTGTCAGCAGCAAACCCACCATTTACACTGTACTGCTGCTGCTGCAGAAGAGTTTCCTGCCACGGCAAAATATTCCTATTTTGGTGGTCACCAGGAATATGCAAGCTCTGCCGGCTAAAGAACAGGCTTTACGCCATTCCATAACTCAGCCACCACGGTGTGGGATACTTTAAGTTCACTCTCGTTGAGCATCATCCCAGCACTGTCACATCCCACCCCGGCACACGCCACAGGACACTTTGGAGCAGGTTTCTCCCCTGTAAGCACAAAAGGTGAGGCTTAGATCAGCCATAAGGAAGACTAAGTACCACCACCAGGCTCATCGCCCAACACTGAGCCTGCTCCACACAAACCTCCACAAGCTTGCAGGAGTTATTTTTCACCCCTCCCAAAGAGTTGCCCTCTCCCACTGAAAATCTGCTGTCACCTGAGAGGCAATCACAGCTGATCCCCATGGCAAGGAGAAACGAGTGCTCTGAGACCAAGCAGAGCAATGAGGTGCCTGAGAATCAAGTCACACAGCACCTCCAAATTGCACCTCTCCTTTGCAGGCCCAGTGAACAACTCCATCTAGTACGGGGAGAGCAGCACCAGGAAAAACATGCAGAAATGCATTACAATTTCCATCTATGAAACACAACCTCGTAAAAGGCACATTATCTTCCCCCCACCTCCTTTCCACTTTTTACACACTTACAGAATTTTTAAAGACAGAGGTAGCCTTAAATCTATCCTCAAATCTATCCTCTCCCCAGAACATGGGCCATAGAATTACTATTAATAATATCCATTAACTTAATAATGCGTGTCTGAAATTGCAGACAACAAGCAGTGGAGAGTCCAGCACATTCTCTGCAATTTAATAAGCGCTTCATACCCTGATGCAACAATCTCCAGGGTGGGAATTTGCACATCTTGACTTCACATTTGTTGCTACAGGCATGACTTTTCCTCCCTGCCATGTTGCCGATAGGAGCTCAGACAACTGAGCAATCTTAACTCTGTGTCCTGATGTTAACATGTTTTGCGGGTTGGACTAGATGATCTCCAGAGGTCCCTTCCAACCCTGACCCTTCTGTGATTCTGTCCATAGTAGTTTGGGTATGTATTACCTTTGGGCTTGCATGGAAGGGCAGTGCCCATCACCATTGCCACACTCTACCATCTCCATTCTCCAACAAAGAGGGCTCTGCTCAACACATCGCTGTGTGACCATCCCACTACAAGTATTTTCCATAAATCTGCTAAAAGACCAGAGCCTACCCCCAGTACAAAGGTGGAAGGAACTTGCTGCTTCACTCCCCACTGACCAGTGGGGTGACAAAGTGGTGGTGGCAAGTGCGTGGAGCCACCAGCCACAGATGCAAGGGAGACAAGCAGGGATAGCAACAGACTCTGGCTACACACATAGCTGCTTGCTCTTGAATTGCTTCTTTTTATTTGCTTTTTATTGCTTCTATTTAATTTAAAATTGCTTTTTACAAAGCCTTATGGCATCTCCACACCTCTTCAAACACTGCCTGTGCTCCTCTCTCACTACACAGGGATCTCTCAGCTGTACTAGAAGCAGTTCCCGAGGCAGTGGGGGCTGATGAAGCCCCAGGGGGGGATAGCAACCTCCCAAGGCGGCTTTCCCTGCTGCGTAGGCGTTCACTAGGGCTCCCCTGCATGGATTCTCTGGTGCCTATGAAAGGTTGCAATCACCTCTAAGCTCTCTCTGGGGGACAGCAATGGCTTCTCCACCCTTTCGTCGGCTTTCATAAAGCTTGGCAAAATTTAATTACGTTGAGTACCTTCCTCCCTCTATCACACTTAACCAAAGTTGGACCACAGATACAAAGAGTTTTCAGGCAGAAAAGACAGGCAGACACAGCAGCAGGTCTGATCAAACAGCTCTGCATCCTTATAAATGATGCTATTTTTTACTTGCGTTAACCCTCTTTTTGCTGCTAGCTTAACCTTTTACATTTCAGCGTTATCTGACTCTTCCATACAGCCTTTCCTATTTCTAGGTACAACATGAGAATCAGTGGTTGATTCACATCACTTTGCAATGCCAAAACATGTTTAAAAATAACCGTGTACTACAACATTTCCTTTTACACAAAAGCTTATAAGCTATACCTCCAATTTTAAAATTAAACCTAAATTTCAGATCTAAGCAGTTCTAAGTCACATTTACAAAAAGCCGGTACATGTAAAATATGCAACATTGGCTGCAACTGGCTACAGACTGGTGCCAGTTTAGAATGTTTATGCAAGACAAGAATAGACAGAGGGAAACAGCTCTCAAACCCCACCGAAGAACATGCCCTTTCCCAGGCCCCGTGTTTTGCTCAATGCTCAGTCCATGATCATTTTCCAATCTGCTGGAGGCCGTTGGCCCCACTGCCGAGGAGGGGGCCTCCGCCGACTCCTTCTAAAGCAAGGTAGGCCGGTCAGGGATTTCTCATTTCCACTCCTGCTTTGTCTCTCACACTTCATTTCCCCATCAAAAACATACTTTGAATCTCTTCATCTCATGGTTTTTCCATCTGTGATATCCTCCTGCACCACTACAGCATAACTGCATACCAGTGTCCTTGCTACCCTACCTATGTTTGAGGACAACGAGCATATCAAGCAAAGAGGTATCCACAAAAGTGATAATTTTAAAGTATGTTCCCTCATGTTGCAGGAAGCTATTAAGGAGAGTCCTATTCACACTCCTCCCTCTTCCCCAGCAACACCTCTAGCAGATGCTTGCATTGCTCCCCCGAGGTTCAGCTCTGGAAAAGGCTCTGCTCTCCATCAAGGTTGCTGCTCCCCCTGCTTTCAGCAGCAAGACATGCACAGAGCCCAAAATAACAGCTCCACCCGGACTGAGCTGCACCCTGAGGTCTGTACGCAGGTGTCCTGCAATAACAATGATATAACTATCAACCCCTTCCAAATGTCATTTTTCACAGAAGAGTGGAGAAGGCAAGTCATGGACCTGCAGGCTCTCCTGCAAGTGATGTTTCAGTGTTTACAGCCACCCCCTTTCCTCTTCCCCTCTTTTGTGCCTACTGTATCAATCAATCAGCCCTGAGAGACATGGCAGAGCAGCTGGGTCCACCAGCCAGCGATGGCAGACAAGGTGTCCATGACACCCCAGCATTAGTACAGTCACACTGATGAAAAGCTACGCCAGTCTGTCCCTCTGTGATCACTAACATGGACACGGGTTTTGATCCTGCATCACTTACCATGTGCTGCACCATTATTTTTTTCCTTCCTGAGAGTCTAAACCAAGTCAAGCTCACGTGTGCTGGGTGATGTTGGGCTGGTTATGTCTCCTCTGCCTGTTCCTTCTTCGCACATGGTACAATAAGCTCTTGGTGAAATGCTGTGACTGGAGAGGAGGGATGGTATTTAAAGTTCAGAGGTTAGCAGCCTAAATGAAATAATTAAAAGAGTAGTGTCCTTGAGGCTCTTCAGCAGTTTGATAGATATTTGAATTAAAGCCTTTGTGGTAGATAAGCCAGTCAAGAATCAGTTTCTGTTCTTGAAAACCATCGTGATGTTTAAGAATAATTCAGTCTCAAGAATGAAAGTCCCAATTCTAATTTAAGACCAATAAAAATCTTTTAGATGCAAATTTCTGATTTCAGTCAAAGGAAACATTGTCTCAAACATTCTTTCTTCACTTTCAAATGCATCTTAAAACAACTCTAACAAACAAAACATACCACTTTCCCAAAACATGATTGATTAGGTATAGATGTTTCATTTGAAAGTGAGATATTCTGATTTAATTCAGGTAAAAACAAATAAAGGAAACCAATCACTCCAATTTTTGTCAAATAATTTTGTCTTTTTTCCAAGATCTACAATTTCATAGGAAGTGTTTTAATTTCGATAAAACTGCATTCTCTAGCCTACAGAAAACCCACTCATCAAAGCTTTCCCAAGCATGTTGAGCTGTAATGCTGGAGAAACCTTCCAGTTGGAAAGGGCCTCACTCAAGGCCAATCAGCGATGCCTCCCACAGTGAACACCAGTGTTTGCTTGGAGCATTGCAGTTTCATCCTTAAGCTGCCTGCATGTTCTTGGCAGACAGCTATTGTGTCTGCATCAATACAGCTGCTATCTGGTAACCCAAATCCCACATTATTGTTTCCAAAGGAAAAGCACGCTTCCCTTCTTTCTTCTCATTTCCTGAAAAAAAACTATTCCCCAGTTCTTAAAATCTAACACTCATTTATCCGTGGAGTTGTTTCAAATCAACTATTCTGCTTGGAGTTCACATTCTACATTACCACAGAATAAGGTTTTTTCTGTATGTTGGACAAGATCTCATTCCCTAAGGCTACTGCTCATCCTGCAAGCCTCCCATTCCATGTGACAGGCTGTTCCTCCCTGTCCTACTCTCACTTAGGACTATCTGAAGAGGAAGCGTTGGGTCCCAATTCAGATATTGCCCTCCCAAGTGTCATGCTTTGGCTGAGGCGGCCAACCTCCATCAGCCGCGGCACGTTGCCTCCGGTTGCCTCGGGGAGATGGAGCCGTGCCCGTCCTTCCAAGAGGAAGTCGGAAGGGTAGATGAGGTTACAAACAATGACTACCTTGTAATTAGCAGCAGCGCAATTACACACACAAAATACTAGTTTTAAGGGGGCTACACGGCTGCTTTGTAGGAACCCTTGTGCCTGACGAGCTGACATGCCCAGCTCCAACGCACTGTTGCTTGTTAATAATTTAAAACAGACAGTAAAGAAGCCTCAGTGTTCTAAAGGAGCACTGATAACACATCATTCAAACATCTTTCAATTCCGCACAGACACTTTAAACCATTCACCCACGAAACAACGTCTCGAAGGCAGCTTCTCAGCACAGGTCAGATGCTGAACAGGATGCACATTCCACCCCATAAACATCTAAACCACCCGTAATTAACTTATCAGAGGCCATGAGGGCCCTTCGGTCTGCTGGTGCCTCCTCCAAACAGACAGGCAGTGGGAGTGGGTTTGTCGGTATGCACCAGGCATTTCAGGCATGAATCCCAGCCTTGTCCCAACGTACCTCGGTACGTGGGCACATCCAGCAAGCGCAGAGAAAGCCTCGCAAACCATCTCCACACTCTGAGAATGTGGGCGGTGCTCGAAGTCAAAACAGAGGCAACGTGAACAGCGATAACATTAGTATTACAGAAATGCGATAACCACGTTACTGAAGCTTAGTAAAAAGCCCAAGGGGGTGACAGGAGCGGTTTCATTTCTGTGGCACACTTTGCCCAAGCTAGAGGAATAGATTGGCTCCTCCTCAGGTATTTCCCCTGGGAAAAGCCACAAGCCTGCTGCTTCCCCACCTTTGCATAGACATATAGGTTTTTTTGACAGTCTGAGTGCATGAGAAGATACAGATTATCATAATCCTATAGCTTGTCTGTAGATACAATGCAGAAGAAGAAATTGCCAAAATCACTGACCTTGGGTATTGGCCATAGAGAGTAAAACAAACCACCATTTTAAGGTGACTTTGATTATATTCAGCTCTCAGTCCTTCACTCACCCCTTCTCCAGCCACCCCAGGACTTCAGTCCAGAGCAGGCTCCTAAACAGGTTATCACACATTTCAAAGTTCTAACAGTCATACAGCCAAGTGAAATCAGTTCTCAGCAGTCACCTTCTCCTAATATCAGCTCATCATCATGCAACAGTGGTGTAAAACCAGCACCAGCTGTGATTAAAAGTTACAGCAAAACTTCCAGGACAAAGTCCTTAATCCTGGTGTGGAGCCTGAGAGGCCTCGAGCGTAACTTGAGATAGTCCTGAACCACCTGCAACTCCAACCAAAGTCATTCACTCCTATTCAGGTACAAACCTGGGCACTGAAGAAAAAAAAACAAACCACAAACCAAGAAGAATGAGTGTCCAGAAAAGTTATGTTGCCCTTGGACATGCAAATACATTTGAGTAAGAATGCCAGCACTTGACTTTTTTGGAGCTCTTTGCTCTCAAAACCATTTAAACCATTGGCTTTCAAAACCATTTAAAAGACTGAGGATGTCATTCACATCAAAAATAACAGAGGTTTTGTAACATTTCACATGTTCAAAGGTCTGCCAAGACTTTAATCCACACAACACTTATGAGAACCAATATTCTCCTCCATCCCACCACAAAGTACAAATATTCACAGGAAGTCTGAAAGCAAGACTCCTTAACTTTAAAATCCTTCTCTTCTTTTCATGGAAAATATTTTGAATGGAGAGAGCAAGAAAACCCCAAAGTAACTTTCCAGAAAGAGTTTTCCTTTATGTGAAATTTTTATTTTTCAGTAAAATCCTTTTCTGCAAGACTCTTCAGAAAATTTCAATCATCTCTACATTGTACATTTGTGGCACGAGGAGACTGTGGCAAGTTTAAAATTACTTTCTCAAGAACACATATCAAAACAGGGTGTTGCAGCCATGCAACATGCTGATCCCCCATCTGCTTCTTTTCATGATGCAGCTGCACTGACATCACAGAATGGTAGGGGTTGAAGGGACCTACAGGGATCAACTAATTCCAACCCCTCCTGCAAAAGCAGGCTCACCTAGAGCAGGCTGGACAGGAACGCATCCAGGCAGGTTTTGAGTATCTCCAGAGAAGGAGACTCCACAACCCCTCTTGGGCAGCCTGTTCCAGTGCTGTCACTCTCAAACAAAAGAAGTTTTTCCTCACATTCAGATGGAATTTCCTGTGTTCCAGTTTGTGCCCTTTGCCTCTTGTCCTGTCGCTGGGCACCACTGAAAAGAGTCTGGCCCATCCTCTTGACACCCACCCTTTAGATATTTGTAAGCATTGATGAGATCCCCTCTCAGTCTTCTCTTCTCCAGGCTAAAGAGACCCAGGTCTCAGCCTTTCCACATGAGAGATGCTTCAGTCCCTTGATCACCTTCATAGCCCTCTGCTGGACTCTCTCCAGTAGCTCCTTGTCTTTATTGAAGTAGGGAGCCCATTACTCCAGATGCGGCCTCACCAGGGCTGAGTAGAGGGGGAAGATAACCTCCCTCGACCCGCTGGCAAAACTCTTTAATGCACCCCAGCATACCATTGGCCGCCTTGGCCACATTGCTGGCTCATGGGCAACTTGTTGTCCACCAGGATCCCCAGGCCCCTCTCTGCAGAGCTGCTTTACAGCAGGTCAACCCCTAACCTGTACTGGTGCATGGGGTTATTCCTCCCTAGCTGCAGGACCCTACACTTGCCCTTGTTGAACATCATTAGGCTCCTGTCTGCCCAACTCTCTAGCCTGTCCAGGTCTCACTGAAAACACACCATACCACTGGCATGCCTGCAAACTCTTGTGGCTGTCTTGTTTTCAACATCTCCAAAAAGCATTTCAGACAACTCATGTTTTCAACACCTGCATAGGAAGCTTGTGAAGCAACTGAGCTTGAGATGTAATGTGTTCCTAATCAAAGCCTCACTGGAACCTACTCTCTCAGCCTTTCCTCCATGATTCCCACTTAATAGAAAAGTTAAACTTCTGCTAGGTTTTTTTTGGCTTTTTTTGTTTGTTTGTTTTTTGGTCTTTTTTTGGGGGGGGGGTGAGCATAGAACCATCTATAAGGCTTTTAGCCTGCAATTATTTCTGAGGAGCTAAATCTCTTTGCTAACTAGCATGAGGATCTAGCTTATATTGGCCCATCAGCAGGGCCCAAGCAAGCAGTAGGAGCTGTTTCACTACCTACACCTTTTCCCTGGCATCAGCTCTGGGCCTGACTGCTCCCTGTCAGTCTCTGGCCATACCCTCCCTGTGCTCCTGCAAGAATTCCCCAACCTTGCTGTTTGATTTAAAAAAGTGGTTATATAGTTAATGCTTTGTGCAACACATGCTTTAATATATCTATTCTTCTCCATTAATATCTACCTTGTGCTCTTCACCTCAGCCCAAGCATCAACAGGTTTCATACCTAACAAAGCACTGAGGGGCAATACTTTAGTTACAACACTTGTGAATAGGTAAATAAAATGTGCAGCCAGCACAGGTTTTTTTTTAATCTGATATGGTTCCTGTCCCAAGAGCTACATTTTAAGACACACCTCAATTGTATCACTTGACCAATATCAGATCCTAAGTCAATATTTATTCCCTAAAACTATGCATATTATTTGGCCATCTTATGTTTTGCCTGCGTGTATTTTTCAGATGGAGAATAGTTGTTCACAGGAAAAAGACTACTGAAAAAAAGGAAAACTATAGCAAAAAAGAAAAAAGATGATATACAGTCTGGGCTCACAAAAATTACTCAACTCTCATTCTCTGGCCTGCTTGGTTTCATTTCAAATTGTTGTTTTAGACAACTCTAGCTATCATGCACCCAAACTACTTCTTACTGAAATCAAAACAAGCTTCATCACTGTCAGTGTTGGCATAGCCCTCTGCTCCCTGCCCCATCTTCCAATGGAGTCACTGTCAAAGTCACAAAGCCTGATGCTGAAGGGCTGCTGCACATTTGCCTTTTAACTTGAGGGACATTGGGAATCTGTAACTCTGCCAGAAAACAGACTCATTTGTTATTAACACAGCCCATATTTAGCCATGTGTCTCCGAAGTAAAAAGCACATACTTTCATCTTAACAAAGCCCCATCTCCACACAGCCGAGTCCCCAGGGACCGCTGGATCCTATTTTGCATGGCCAAATAAGGTAAAACGAGAATTTGAAAAATGCAAACCTGGCCTGAAATCACCCACAGCTTTGAGGGGCTATTTTTGGACTTGTTAACCTTTTGTTAAACAGAGGATGCTGCAAGGCCGCCTTTTTATTACTTTGCCCTGAATACCTAACTTCCAAAAGAATATTTCAGAACACAAGTGAGCTTTAAGGAGATGAAGTGGTGGGACACCAGGACTGAGAGCAGCAATGGGAATTGATACTGAAGAAAACAGCGTTAAAGCTTCACCTGAAATAAAAGTGGTGTAATTTGCCAACAGATACTGAAAGGACATTCTCCAGATTAGAGGCAAGCACTCTTCGAAACACACACAGGACAGAATCCAATAGGCTATGTAACATACTGAATGTCCCTGAGGATTTTAATTCTAGCCTCTCATTGAACTTCACTGCTTTCCTTCTGAAGGAGTAGCCAGAGATGTCTGTTCCTCTAATGGACAAACTATTAGGCACTTACAGCAGAAAAGAAGGGATGAATATTCTGTGACTACATGTGAAATACCTTCTTTGCAAACACTTCCTAAGGAGGAACTCTGACTTGGTTTTCCTCTGTGCCTCTTCAGCCACGAATACATTACCTCTTGTCCTCCAGCATTCTATGCTTTACAACCTGACACATCTGAGAAGCATACAGCTGTTTCATGGGAACCCAGAGGAATGTGCATTGAAACTGCAAGCATCTGGGACACTGGAAAAGCAAGTAGCTTCCTACCATTCCAGCTGAAGTACGTGTATGCTGGAGCTACTGAGCTTTACATATAAGTGCAAGAAAACTACCATGGAGGCAATGAACACCTGGACCAAATCCTCATTCAAGGTGGTGTAAGAAGCATAAATTTCTCAAAAAGCTGGAAGTGAAAGCAGAAACTCAGAGAAATTGATTTTTGCCACTTGTTCTAACTTAGTGAGAAGTGTTTGGCATTGTGGGCATTGTGTGACTGAGAAGCTTCTCTTGGTTTCCCTGAGAAGTGAAGACATGGTCATACCACGAAGCATTTTCTCTTCTTGATCATCCGTATAGTCTTCCATAAGGTGACTAATGCTGACTCAGCACCTCAGCTGACTACTAATTTTTGTGCAAGCACCATACCATTCCAGTTATCTCAGCACACTGCTTGCTGGTCTCATGCACATACTGAGGAAATACCCTGTATCCATGCAGAACAAGCAGTTGAAGGTCATTAGGGAAAAGCAGTTATTCACTTCCAAAAAACCCATGTTCTACAGGAGATTAGCAACTGAAACTGTTAATGTGCTAACTAATCCCTTTAACTATTGTCATATTAGCAGCACTCAGCCTATTTGCCCAAATTAAAGGTGAAAGAGCAGCTTTAAAAGGTTCTCTTTTCCAGGAAATGATTCAAAATAAAATTTTGCAAAGTGGAAAAATCAACAAGTTAAAAAGTGAGAAAGATGTACCGTTTGCCACATAGCACACAAGACACCAGAGACACAGGCCAGGTTTTTCTGGGGTCATTGGGTTCAGACTCCCAAAACTGCAGACCTCATCATACTGCTTTGTACCTGAAGTCAAGACCATGGCCTACAGCAAAGAACCAAACA
>VUYV01000443.1:246144-266869 GCA_008711295.1 Anarhynchus alexandrinus
AATTTATTTCTGATAAAATTTATTTCTGATAAAATTTATTTCTGATAAAATTTATTTCTGATAAAATTTATTTCTGATAAAATTTATTTCTGATAAAATTTATTTCTGATAAAATTTCTGATAAAATTTCTGATAAAATTTCTGATAAAATTTCTGATAAAATTTCTGATAAAATTTCTGATAAAATTTCTGATAAAATTTCTGATAAAGTTATATTTTTCTAAATAGTGAACTGTGTTTTTTTCACACTGTGAAAACAGAGAAAGGCCTCAATCTGAACGCTGCCTGATTTTGGGAACTTCCTCAGCCACAACACTTCTCAGTTTGAAGAGTACTGTCATGCTCTCTAGGTGAAAATTACTGTAATGATTTTAATAAAGTTATGAGTCTGAATATAATTGAGAGTTGGAGGGCTCAGAGCTGACTTTGCAGTAGATTTCAGCCCTGTTCCACTCAGTGTGGTCTTAGGAAAGAGAAATCCCCCCTCATCCAGTCCTGCGTGATGGAGACCCCTCCTTCCCTCCGAGCTAATGCTGGCATGAACCACCAGGTCCCAAGGCTCATACAGACCCTCCCCCTGCTTCTGGGAGCTTAGGGTCTTGGCCTGCTGCATCCTCACCCGGCAGGGACACAGCACGCCAAATTGGCCGGGACCCAACCCTGCTGCCCATGGCCGGGATGCTGACCTGCAGCGAGCAGGGCTCCATGGGGAGGCCTGAAAGCTACACCTCTGCCAGCTGGCCGAGGGCCCAGGCAGCTCCCTCTCCACACCAGAGCAAGGAAGTACTGCGGAGGCTCTGACTGCAGCTTGAAACGAGACGTAAAACTATCAAAGCTTCCTCTTGCTTTTCCACAAGGTTTTAAAACTGAGCGAGGTCCTGTAGAGCTCTTCAAATCAGCTGGGTAAAACTTGTAACTTTGCCTCTAACGTAGTGGAGCTCAGAAGTGGAAATAAGGTTGTGCTCATGATTTTGTTCAGGTTTCCACTCACAGCAAACCAAAACCAGGACACTTCTTCTGAGCTGAAGGCCCCAGAAGTGGTGGAAAGCTTTAGGCACAGGCACCTCATTCTGGAAGCATTTGTTTTTTTTTAAACTGAGTCAAACTGAGGAAGAAAACCATACCATAAAGCTCCATAACATAATCAACAGTTGTTTCACTATTTAGTCTAACTGGGGATATTTATTTTGTTTAAAAAAAAAAGCCATGTGAAAATACAGATTTTTATGTAGACTTGGGAGACTGGGAGAGAAAAAATCTGATTCGACTTACCCAGATATCACATCAGGCTCCAGGTCCAGGACAGAGCTGGCCAAGGTTTCCAGCAGCACAGGGCTCCACCAAATGCAACCATGAGGTGCTGTTCTGGAAGCAGGCTTGAAGGGGGAGCAGGGGGTAGAAAGTGTTTGGGCAAGAGGCAGCAGAAATATCTTCCTACAGCTGGTCAGGTCTGGAACTTCACCAGGTATGTGCCACCAGCAACCCCACAGAATGTCCACAGAAAACTGCCAAGCCCAGTTCTTTGATTTACATTTCTCATGCTACCTTATCACATACAACCCTTCCCAGGAAAACCACATCAAAACAGAACAACACAAAAAAAAACCAAAACCCCAAACCAATACTAGTCCTACTTCTGCAAGCTAGAGTGAATGAAATTAAGTAGATCTTTGCGTACATTTTCTATCTGTGTGCTGGCTCTATCTGCAGAACAAAAAGCACCTTTATGCTTAAAATCTTCTCTATAAATCCTGTTCTCTTCGTCAGGATGAAGGACTGGAGCGAGGACACATTTTCAAATGCTGCATTCGGACCAGGGCTACACACATGCTTCAAGTTCAGGGCATGCTTATATGACAGGCTTGGGATGTAGATTGACAAATCTGATGACTTATTCCCCATATTCTGGCAGGCCAATGCTCTGTCTGCTTGGCCAAGGCCTGGACTACAGCATCCAAAAGTGCAGGTCTGAAGTTACCCAGTCAAAGCAAACAGATTTGGGGTTTGGCTTCATGCACTGTCCAGGCTGAACTTCAGCTGGCTTTGCTCGGTGCCCACCTCCATTCCCTACTGCTCTCCAGACTCAGCCTCGCTCGCAGGGCTTGTGGTCCTCTCCTTTCACATGCTTGGCCTCCTTCGTCCTTGCATTGGGAGCTTCCAGCAAGTGCCTTGGGTAACTTCCCCACTGCCTGCCTTCCCATGCAACTCATCACAGCAACACCCTCCAGAAGCAAATGTGTTTGAAAGAAAACTATCCCTCTGTAGTTTTCTATCCATCCTTCACAAAGCAAAAACGTGGAGAAAGGAATCAATCCACAGAAAGTAGTAACACTAGCCAAGAGGTACCAAGGATAGGAAAGAAAGAAAACCAGAGAAACAGGGGAGACAAAAAAAACCCCACCCACAACACAACCCCCCACATCCAAAAGACTGTTTTAGTTTCTGAAAGTGTGTTTCTGGAAAAAAATATTTTTAGCTTTGGGCTTGGAGTACATAATGACCAACTCCTTATGTTTATACCCAAAAGGTACTCTGAGTCAGGTGTTCTCACAGCTGGGGAATACAGGGAAGTGGTGGGCCTGTGAGGGGGCCTGGAGACCACACCACTATTGTGAGGTTGGAAATTCAAAGCTCTATGACAAGGAACAACATGGGGAAAAGCTGAGGATTGAAGAAGTTTGCTGGTCCAAGAAGTTTGGGACGAAGTGGCACAGCTTGCAGCCATGCTCCTTCAGAGCAGCAGACAGGCACGCTTAAGTTTGTGGAGCTTCCCAGATGAACTGCAGTTACGTACGTGCCAGTTTATAGGCAGAGGAAATCCTCCTTTTATGGATTCCATCCTCCCACTTGTTCCTCCTCCCTAGAAGTTTTCATCCTCTCAGTTGAGCCAAGCATCAAATGATTTCAATGTGTGGTTATGCTCCAAGAGAACAGGGACCCTGGGGAAGGAGACAGGGGTGGGGGGAATCCATGATCGTCACCTTTTCTTTTCCCTGTGACTCAGTTGCAAGCTATTCCAACAAGACAAATTAACTACTTCCAATTCACAGCAATTTTAAAACAAAAAAAGTTGTTAAAATCAAAGTAAGTAATTTCACATTTGACTGCAAAGATTAAAGAAAGTAGTTCCTTGCTGGTCACCTAAATCTGTTTTACGAAGACATCTGAAAGGCATTTTATCAGCTGCTGAGCAGTATTTACTCATGAAACTGTTCTAATTGCTTTGGAATGCGCACCCTGGCTGCTGGAACAGCTCGCTCCTGCTGATACACTGAGCAAAGTAATACTGTATAAAAGTGGCATGTCCTATAAGCCAGCATTCATTCTTCATTCTCAAGGTAAACAGCATGAAATTTCAAAAAAAGCAAAGACTTCGTAAAGGATGACTTTTGCAGAGCTGCCCTACGTGTTTACAAGAGCATCCACTCATCAGCAAAATAAATTGTTGCCATGACTGAAATCCTCACAGATCAGTAATTTAGTACTAAACCTATCTTGCAGCCGGAAGTTTCAGGGTGAAAGTTTATTCCTGGTGCCCACTACATCTGTGCTGGAGTTAATATCTAGGATGGAAGGAGTAGTGTGCCCCAGCCACAAGTAAGCCCTGCCATTAGCTTGCAGCCTTGCTCCCTCTTAGTAGTTAAGCAGTGGAGGTCTTGGTAGATCAAAGATAATCTACTCAGTCTTGCCTTAATCTTCTAAAAGTGAAGCAGAACTCTGGTCTGTATTACACATGCCCAGGCTTAGTAACAGCCTACCAAAAAAAAAAAGGCTCTATCTGCCTTTAAAACAAAGCAATCCCAAATACTGAGTCACAATCTGGAAGGTGCAGTGGTTTGAACGGCACTTACTCTTTGTCTGTCTGTATCACATCCTAGTGTACTTTATCCAGCAGAATTAGAAACGCGCAGAATAATTGCTATTATACAGGTTGATGTATAAAACATGGAGAATGAAGGACAAATCACCCTGATCCTCCTAGCACCTATGCTGAAGGGATCCCCCTGTAGATCCTCTTTGCACACATGCCAAAGCAGCCAAGCCAGTCCTACTGGCCTGGGCCAAACTTTATAAACAGACTTGTAAACTTCAAATGCTTTGAGCTCGTTTCACAGGAGGTGGGAGTGTCACACCCCCACACGCAGCCTGAGCTAACAAAGTCCTTGGAAAAAAGCAGCTTTAGACAAAACCAGACCAGACTTGGGGATAAACAGCCCTGGAAGCTGCTCAGAGCCTATGGGCCTGGCCATGACAGTCCTCCTTCAGTACCGAGTTATCCAACACAAGATAAACACTCTAGTGTGTGTGGTAGTAACCTTGAGTTATCTTCTGCAGGAAGCATCGCACAGGCATTGGAGTCTGTGCTTTGTGCAGCCACAAGGGCTGAGGCTTTTTTAAGAGCATGAGATTTGCTAAAAGGACAGGTAGGATCTCCATTTGGGAGTGGGCAGATCTTGGAGAAGGGTGAGGCAGGGTTAGAGGCTCTCAGCTGAGAGGAGAGAGGGCTCTTCTCATTTCTTGCTCATCCAACAGGAAAACTTCTTGACTTTTGTGACATCCCACCCAGGTCTCCTCTGCTCTGAGGGCACTGTTTGCAGTTCTCTCTGCATCTCCTCTCCAAATCTGGGCTGTACAGGCATTCCTCAGCCTCCTCGATAGCTGCTCCCACTTTAGCTCCTGCACCTTTCCCTTCCTGCTGCCAGTCACAGCCTGCCACTCCTGCTGGCCAAAGCAGCAGCTACATGCTCCTCACCTGTCACCAGGGCAAGGCTAGATGTCTCCCAATTTCTCGCTTTCCCCTGCCTTCCCTCAATCATCCCACAGTTAAAATTTCCTTCTGTTTTTCCCCTACAGCTATTTTTTTTTCTTTTTTAAACAAGGGCTTGTTTGTTTTCTTATTGGAATGCCTTTTTTGGACTTAAGGCAGCATGAACTTCTCCCCGTTTTCTCCTGCTGTGAAGGGACCTGACCTAGAGAAGAGATCTTTAAGGCTACAGAAGAGATCTCCCCACATGACCTTTTTAATCCTTGGCCTCCATTGCTTCAGTCAACACCACAAGTGCCTTCTAGTATGACAATCACCATTTGTTGCTTAGGAATTAAACATTGACTAAACACATCATTCTGCATAGGCCATTGAACTGGAAGAATGTTTAGTGAGCTCAGCAGCTAAAGCTTTATTAACCATCTCTGGTGACCTTCTCCTTGAGCAAGGCAAAGGCAACACTGTGGCTTGATCTCAAACCCTTTCTAGTGCTTCTTCTGTAACCCACAATACTTTTAAAGCTCTAATACGCCCACAAAAAAAAAAAAAAAGAAAGGTTTGCCAGCAGGTAGATGCTAACTTATCCATCCCACCGTGGTATAAAGTTTACAGTTCCACACTTTATGCTGTTCCCAGTTCTCTGCAAACCAGTTTAGCACCACCCACAGCACATCTAATGCTCCTTCTGCCACACCAGTGAGTTTACGTGCTGCACTCCAAGTTAAAAGACAGATTGTCTTCCTTGCTTTAGCATGCCTGCAATGTTTAACTGTGCTCTAGAGCACAGGTCAGCTAGAGGTGTGTTAAAACAGGACAGCTAACAGACAGGACAGCAAACGGAGTTTTACCAACACCAGCAAATCCACTCAGGATCCATCCAGCAGGATAACAGGAGTCCAAAGTAACCCTGGGGGAGGATGCCTCCTGCCCAGGTATCAAAAACAGTGTGAAATGTGTCTTGGAGTAATTATATTCCAAATAGAAGTCTGGAAAGCCTGCTAAGGTACTGGCTTCTCGCTCTCAGGCACTTAAAAAAACAAGCAGGGAGAACAGTAACATGAGAATTCCTTGCATTTTCTGAATTCTCCTTTTCCTTTACTTGACACACACACAAAAGAAAAACAAGAGCCCACATTTCCCTCAGACTCAATGCTAATATACCCTGCTCCCATCAGATCAGGAGGGAAAAGTTTGTGTGTTAGGTAGTGTTTGTGGTTGTTATTCAAGAACAACAAAGTAAGAGAACAGCCCTACCACCTCGCTGGAACTGGACTCTGTCCCACTTGGTGGCATCTTGCCAATGCTAATAGTTTAGTAGGACTGTTAAGTGCTTTTGAAACTAAAAGGCAGCTTTCAACACTAGTCCTAGACCTATCAGCTCTGGAAAAAAAACAGTCTGAACACTGTCTCAACCTGGAGCCAGAAAGCCATACCTAATCCAATTAAACTCTCTTGGGGAACACGACTACATGTGCCAGCTACCTCCGAGTTCAGAAAACAGCAGCACCAGCATTAATGAGACTCACTGGGCAGAGCAGATTGTCCCGACCGATGGGAATCCAGCAAGACAGAGACAAGAGACATCTGAGCGCAGGCTTGAGATTCCTCACAGGAGACACTACCTGCTCCTGTCCTACCACACACAGGAGTTTTCAAGAAGGGAAGAACAAGGTGTGGTGCCCTGAAATGTTACAGATGGTATCTTAGGAGTGTATGCTTGAGCCTAACATTGACCCTGGGGATCTGCATTCCCCAGGGAGGTGTGTCACACTGGTGCCTTCAGGAAGAGCCAGGTGGGACATGTACCCCTGCACTTCACAAAAGGCATTCTTGAGTCCGTACGTGGGAGTTTGGTTTCGGTCTGCTTTGCCTAGAGCCCATGTCAGTTCACGTATTTGCAGTCCTCAGTACTGTAGCAGGAACATCCCTCAAGCTTTTATGAATGTAGTGCAACACCTCTGTGATCTGGGCAGGTATAATGGTCACCACTGTATTTTTCAGCATATTAGAAGGTAGTCACAGTTTTCTTCTAAACAAACATAACAATGCAGTTTTTTCAGTTTGCCACTTTCAAAACTTTGCACTTTTGGCAAGGGTCAAGACCCACGAAGAAAATCCCACCTATCGGTTCCACAGGCATGAGGGGTGCATGAAGACCGTTACAGCCATACGGGCAAAGCAACATCCCAGGAACAGAACAGGGCAACTGCACATCTCTAACAATGACCAAGCACGTGGTAGAGACCTGGCACACCACACTGGGGAGCCTCTGGGTCTACCAGCCCGTGCCCCTTGAGAGGCTGGGGGCACAGCAGGACATACCTGTCTATTAAGTATTATATTTCAGCGGGGATAAGGGCAGTAAAAAGGATTGTCCTTCTCATCTTTTCTAAAGCACCCAAAGCAACCGCTCACAGCCAGGGGGGCAGGAAAACAAGGATTTCAAGTTGACTGCTTGTTAGCCATCTGCAGAAGCACATGCATTTAGTGGGAGCTCCAGCGTCCTCCAGAGGCTCGATTTTCAGCTCGTTTCCCACATTCTCTGCTAAAAGTATTGCTTTAACAGCTTCTACAGCCTCTTCTGCTCTGAGACTAGTAACAGAGCACAGAACAAATTCACTGGCCGATTCTTTCATTTCACTTCTGGGTAAACAGAATCTCACTATAATCATGATCTTGAGAAGCCAGTTTCCTGGCACATGTTATTAACACTACCTGCATTATCCTTCAGCCTCAGAAAGGGAACAAACCTAGCCCCAAGACAGGAGGAAGGAACTAAATGCAGAGGGAAATTAAGCTACTCAAAAGTTCTTGTTCTTGGCAATAAACGCAAGACGACAAGATTGTAATTATCTAGTTTATTGCCATAAACAAGCAGTTTTTCTAGTAGTCTAGATTTTAGTAATTCTTTCCAGAAGATGGCAGTCAAATAACCATCTGGGAATGCAATCCCCCTTATGCACAAAATCCAGGTGGCACAAAGATGGCACTGCCAAATCTCCTTCTAGATATAGCACTACGAAAACAAATGATTATCTGGTGGAGTTACTAGGATCCTCCAAATTACATTGACTGTTGCTAGCGTAAGCTACCCTGACAGCAGCCTTGCTCTGCCTTTGCGGACATATTTCAGGAAACCTACACTGAGTTTTGGATTCCTTCTAAATCTTAAAGCCTGGAAGAGTATGTCTGGTTTCATGTGTTGTGAGCATTGCGTATGGCTGCACAGTGAACACATCCAGCATACAGGGGAAAAACCAGTCTGAGAAATACTCACTCTATAAACATGTTTGCAGTGTGCAACAAAGGAAGCAACCTGGTGAGACAGCTTGTGTCATTCATCCTCAGACAATCCTGTTACTAAGGGCACTCTTCAAGACAGATTTATGGAGGGCCAGAAGGGGATTATCTTTGTGATACACGCTTTTTTTTTTGTTTTGGTAATGACCAAAGAACGTTTTCCAGCAATAACCACTCTCACACAAGATGAGTTGGCCGCTTCTAATGCTTCAGAGTTCAAATCATGATTCCTCTAAGAAATGCAAAATTAGAGGGGAAAAAAAGACTGTTGGCATTGAGATATTTAGGCTGAAATACTAATGATTGTTATTTTTCTCAGGAGAAATGCCTGGCATGTTGTATTTTATTTGCTGCCAGTGCAGTCTTTCAAAGAATGCAATCAAGTCAAATTCAGCACTTTTGTAAATGTGGAACTACATTTAACATATCAGATGAACTTTGTACTGGATGTGATTCAAAGAGTGAACTTCATGTAATAATTTGTTCTGTCTCAAAAAAGCCCCAAACCAAAAGAGCTTTATTTTCTGTTCCAAAGGGCAAGTTGCAGCACCATCTCGACTGCATACCTTTCCTCCTCCCTTTCCACTGCTCCAACCTCTGAGGATGCTTTTTGTTTCTTTTTTGTACTTGTGATTTTAGGTTTTGCAATTTCAAGCTGGAAGAAAACCCAGGAATACCAAAACCCAACCCTTTGCTCAGTTGTTATGAGCAAAAGGAGAAGTGAACACTCAGTAGCACAAAGGTCAAGAAAAATATTTTTGCCATCCTTAATTCTCATTTACACAGACCTCACCAAACAAACAATGTATGTTTTTCTCCACCCAGTCTGACAGATGATTACTTTGATGCAGGGAGGAACATCCCCTCAGGCAGTCTTTTATTTCCCTTTTGCTAAAGCGTATTTGCAAGAAGTAACACGATAGAAAACAACTCAGCTCTCAATTTCTTCTGTACTTTCCATTCCCAAATTTTCAACCCAAGAGGAACTGGTCTTTGAGTTACAAAAACATCTGAAGTGCCAAGGTGCTCTCTGCAGTACAAAGTGAGGGGCTGGGGGGGACGTGGCTCAGCCCGCTGTTTGTCTGCCTCTCTGCTGAGCAACCCAAACAGCATCTGCCACAAACACCAGCCAAACTTCCTCGTGACTGTAATAGAGATGAAACACCAAAGGCGTCCACAGCTCTGATCAAACACATAAATTACCCTTTCAAACCCAAGCATGAGATACCATCTGGGCTTTGCACGTGCCAGTCAAGGTCAGTTTAGGCCATCTCAGCAAAACCTGCAAGTCTTCATATGAAGGCCAACTCATTCGTTGTTCAGCATCTCCTGAGTCACCAGAACTCTTTCAAAGGTTCAACCAGCAGCTAAGGCGTCTGCCTCGCTTATAAAGGGACAGCCTGCACCAACACTGTGTCATACCATTTCCACTTTCTGCAACTCTGGCTAGCTACCTTGATGCTCCACTGCCTAAGGTACTGCCAGGCGCTTCCTTTCTTTCACCAAGTAACTGCTCACTGCAGATATGGCAGCACATAATCACCAATTCTGCTTCTAAATTAGAAGCCAGGCTAAGCAATGGTGTCTTGCAACAAACGAGGTTGTTTTATTTTTAAACTACTGAAAACAAACAAAAAAATAATCACAAAGCAGACAAGAGAAGCATTCACCTCTCTGAAGTATTACCTAATTCACAACCATATGCAATTTCAGCCCATAGGTAATTACACTGAAAGCTTTTTAATTCACAAATTTGGCCATGTAAACAGTTCTGCCACCAGCACGTGTTCTCACTGGGTGCTGAAAGGAACGGTACCTACTCACCAAGGCTGAGTTTTTCTTGAAGCTGCAGATAGAAACCTACAAAGCTACATGTCTTGACAGTAGCTTCTCCCTCGAGCAGACCCTGCATCATCCTGCACTTGCCCCAAGGTGTATTTATTTCTACTGACGACAAGACATATACAAGAAAGGACAAAAAAGCAACCAACCATTTTCTACTTCAGGCAACCTTTGCTTTTAATTTAAAGCAAGCATCTAAATCAAGGGAAAGTTGATTTTAAGCATGATTGTCTTAACAGTTTATCCATACAGCAAGTTACCTGTTAATGATCTTGCTCACTCCCACCGTCTTCTCCAGAAGATTCACGTTGTCTCGACTTCAGGCAGTGGCACTGCTACCAGCTGAGCAGAGCAGAAACAAGCATTAAACTTTGGATCCCCAAGAACAGCAGCTGGGCACACTAACCAGCAGTAGTTAAAAAATCACTTGGTTTCTCTCTCCAGCATTTGCTCACCAAAAAACTTGACAAACTGACCCTGCTTACTACATTTAAATCGGAGAGAGGCTTTTTGGTCAAACGCTTTTCTAGTCTAATGCAAATGACTGGCGTGTCACCCAACTGATCAGAAGAACTGGTGACCTTACCATTACTCAGCTCCAGAGCCTGCCAGCATTTTGCTCACCTTCCAGCAACACGTGGAACAAGAGCAGCTGGCAGCATATACTGAGTTTCAAGCTGGCTTTCCTTCAGACAGCATGGAAGAGTTTATCCTCCACTGCTAAAAAATCTGCATGCAGGTTCAGCAGTACCTCCTAAGAGGCAAATACTAAGCCACGTGCAATTCCGGAATGATTCTGTTTGAACAGCTAATCACAGGTTTGTGGCAACAGCAAAACTCAGTTAAAGGGCATGCATAAATTTGCTGCAGAACATGCGTCTGGTTTTTGCAGTCTCATTATACACTTTAGAAAGTTACCTACTTTGTGCATGTATGTGCATGTATATGCACATGTGCCCTTGTGCAGCATTGCTGAAGGGCACACAGACTGATAAAAAAAACCAACCAAAAAACCAAAACACTATTAATCCCCCCAGGGAAGCAATATGATGAAATCATGCTCACTCTTGCAACCAAAGTCCCCTCTAAGGTATATATGATTCCTGGCCTGGGGAAACAGTATCGGGGGGGGGAGGGGGGGAGGGAGAAGTAACACTGCTACTGCAAGCTATTTAGCCATCAACGTTTTTACACGCTGACAGCTTATGCTATTTACATTAGATTTATACAGCATAGGTATATATTCTGTAAAAACCAGGGGCACGCTCCCTGCCTACAGCACATTTCAGACAGGCTACTGAGACCACTGGCTAGCTATGTACATGAGTCACTGCTAAACTAGTCTGGCTTGTAAACACTTACCTCAAGGTCTGAGATGACAGGTAGGGACAGCAGTGACTAGAATCTGAACTCCCAGCTCTACCTTTAGGATTTAAAAAAATAATTAATCATTTACAGACACAGGTTACATCAGTTACCAGTGTCTGAAAACACAAGGGAATTGGGGTCATCCATTCCCTGCTTCTCCCCACCCCCTGTACTCCTATTCTTAAGACAGGCAAGCTGAAGATAACCCAGAAGACAGGTCTCTGATCTCACTGGGTTACAAGCATCCAACACTAGCCAAGGCTCTGGGAACCATTATCAATATTTTGTTTCCTGACCAAGTGTTACCATGGAGCTTCATCACCTGTATTACAGCAGTAAAGGCTGCACAAAAATTGTACTTTCCTTTCAAGATACAACTGGATCCATGCATTAGCATGCTTTAATCCCTGTATGTTCAGGCAGAGATGTGTCCTGGTGTGAGGTAAAACAGGACCAATTTTGTTCGGTAATTTTACTTTTTAGCTCAGCCTCTTCTAACTACTGAAATTAACAGCATATTGTGCAGACAATGTTCACTCTCTCAGAGTGATAGGACCAATTGTCTATAGCTGATGCCCAGGCATGGTGTGCAGAGAGGCTCTTGCTTATACTTATTGCTATAACACCCAAGGCCAACCAGCTTGGCTATTGGCCCCGTTGGAGGGTCAGAAGTAGAAAAGCGCAGTGGGGTCCCACCTGCAGGGAGAAGCGGACAGGACAGGTGACCCAAAACTGACCAACAGGGTGGTCCATCCCACCTGCCTCATGCTCAGTATAAAAGCTGAGGGATCAAAGGGTCAGCTCTCTTTTCTTTAATGGCCAACATCCAAGGAGGACTGTCTGTTCATCCGCCTTTGATCCTGATCCTGAATCTAGATCCAGAATCCAGTTCCCATCTGTCACCGAGTCCAGTCTGGGACTACCCCAGTGCCAGCTAGTGACATGATTGTCATCCTGGGAGCTTGATACAGTTTTGTATATATTTCATTATTTTCTTTTTGCTTTGTTATTAATATTTCATTAAAGTAGTTTATTTCCTTCTAAACTTATAAGTCTTTTTCCCTCCTCTGCCTCTCTCTTTGAGGAGGGGTAGGGGGGACTATCTGTCACTCGCCGGATGGATGGTTCAGCCTAAAGCATGACAAGATGCAACTGTGCATGCATGTGAACACAAGCATACAGTTTTCTAATCGCTTTGCACTATTACTTCCACAGAGAGGTCCTCACCACATCTTAAAAATAAGCATACTGTCCAGATCTGACTACCCAGGGGACAAAAGTGCAGCAAGGTGTGGCATCTTAAAAAAAACTCACCCTCTATGACACCATTCTGCATCAGAAAAGTAACTGAGCTCAACTGATGTTAACTGACTCACAATGTCATCTTTGTTTATCAAAACAGTTAGCAGTACAGAACACGCAGTAAAGATGATTAACTGCAGTTGTACTTTTATTTTCAGGATTAAAAACCCCAGTGATGCAGAGTAAAACAGAAAAAAACAGATATTAACCCCAAGTTTATCTGTAGTTAAGTGAAGCATCCTGGTTTACAAAACTGAATTGGACAGTGTGGGTAAAGCACAAACTGCCAGGAGAAAAAAAGAGAAGCTGCACAAAATACAAACAGAGAATAGGTAATTCTTCACCTGGCTCCCTCTGCCCTCTTCCAAAGTATAAACAGCACAAATAAAAAATCCAACTCCAAAATAAATTTGACACTGAGAAAAATCAAAGAACCATCAAAATTATTTTTATATAGAATGTAGTGATCAATACTTTTTTTTAGAATTCAGAATACATTGCAGCTCAATTTAAATGAGAAACAGAGGAAGTTATCACAGGTCTAACAAAGGGTAAGAGAAGTACTGTTTCAATGAACACCACAAAATACATAAATATTCAGGAATATAAAATATAATTAGATTCAGCAAACAGTTCTAAAGCTGATATTGCTATTCCAGTCCCTACAATTAAAAGTTAAAGCTTGTTTACTTGGTAATACTCAGAGAAATAAATATACTTACAGAAGTACGTATACTTCCTCAACAAGACAGACATATTGAACCAGTGGGACTGATTTTTTAATATAAAAGAGACAGATTTAACAACCTAAACCAAACAGCTAATAGGATTCTCATTGGAAGGTATGACTAAGCCCAACATATATGTCCTTAGCATAAAATTTCCTCTTCACATATGCTCTAGCTCTTCTACCCATCTGTTGAGTCAAAAAACAAAGCTGGAACAAGAATTTGTCAGACACCCAGAAAAGCAAAAAAAAAAAACACCACCAACCCCCCACCTTCTCCACTGCTGAAAGGACTGCATCTTGAACCGGTCTGAATTTTGAACAAAGTTTTGGGTTAGTTCTGTTCTTCACATTAGACAATCTCTCTGTGCTCAACCAACCAACCAGGAAAATTTGCCTGCGGTTTTGTCCTAGGCAGTGGTCCCCTGACCAAAGACTCTGCTTATTAGTGTTTGGTAACAATATGCTTAAGACTAGATGAAAGTCTTACTAAAACTGCATATGGACTCTATATTAAATATCATATATTCAAGTAAACCTCAAGTCACACATGATCTGTCAGACTTCCATGGGTAATCCAATTTTAAATCAAAATGGCTATGTCCTCTATTTATCTCTAAAAGTGCTGAACTCTGGCCTGTTAGATGACAGATATAATGGTGAACTCTGACACCTGAGACAAGTACACAAAGCAAGTACTTCCAAAAGCTTAACCAGATGAGAACAATAGATAAGCATCTTGGCGGATGCCCTACTTCTGTTTGAACTAAAATCCCTGCTCAAAAGTGCTTCTTCAGCTTTACAGCACAGGTGCTTTCTAAACTCCAACATACTAACTCAGTACTAACACAGCAGAAAACAGCATGTGTCAGGAGCAGACACTGTTTCCCCCAGTTCTTGCTTTCTTCTCCAGAGAATATATTTAGCAGAACAGGGCCCTTTTATGCAGTCAGCATTTCTGCTCTGAAGACTTAGTCTGACATCTCTCACTGACCACAGCACCCCTGAAACTTGTTTTGCCAGCACTGTCTCCAGTGGGATCCTCTCCATCACAGCAAAGCATGTGTAAGCTAGTATCCCTTCAGTTCTTGAGATAAAATGGGACAGGACTGTCTTTTGTTCACAACAATCAACATTATGACTCCCAGCTCTGCAGTTATTAAATATATTAAGACGGTACTGCCCAAATAAGGAGTGGAGAGAATGATAGTCTGCAAAATCCAGTAATGACTCCTCATTGTTTTCACATACAAGCACACAATAAGATGCTAAAAAACTCATACTTTGTAACAACATTCTCCCTGCTGCTTCCCATCAGGTATACATAGAGGTCTCCTGTGCCTCAGGTATGTCCTTGAATTGCATGTGGCAGCAATCAGCGCCAGAACATGCATACCACCAGTGTGCCTGGCATTCAGTGATTGCACATTAGGAAGAGAAACAGTCAGAAAACAATGTATAAGTAACCTGAATCTGTAATAACAAACCATGCAAGTAATTACTTAATTGAATTGAATATTCTTGAATATTTTGCCTCAAGCAGCTACTACTTTCCTGGCTTTTCTTCTAGCACCTCCAGAACAGCTAAGTCCTCAGAACAATTCTTCTGGGGGAGTTTTCCACCTAAACTGTTTAGAAGTGAACCCTACTGCTTTGGAAAGATAAAGCAAGACAATCACTGCATTCAACAGATGCAGGTCTACATCAACAGCAAAGAACACCCAGCCTTCTCCTGCATTCATGTCAATATCTATTCTTCTCAAGCCCATGTGTACACGACCTTGCAGGTTGTTAGTTTCTCCACACTCTGCTCAGCTGCTGCCCACTCTCGGCAACCCACAGCCAAACTATCAGCTGAATTTCTCAGTGTGAGCTGCAGCCACTGTCACTCACCTGCCAGACCTGCTCTACTCTGCTGCCCGAAACCTGGCTAAATGCTGCCACACCTTCAACGTGGGCACTGGATGCAAACTACGGCCCTACTTCTTTGATCCTCCCTTCCTGCCCAGCTCACCTTTTTATTATGCTGGAAAATAGAGTCGGCAGCCCAAAGTCCAAGTCTAGCTGACCTCCGTTTTGCAAAGTGTGAGGGAATCCAAATACGTTGTGGTGCCGTGTCAGACAGATAAGCCTATTATATGAGTAGCTTTGTTATGGGCTATAGTGTGTAACAGAAGAAAGGTAGTTCATATTGCTTAGGATGGTTTAGGACTATGCTAAAACCAATTCTAAACATCAGCATTAATGTGGCCCAAAGTTATCCACAGGAGAAAACAGTTGCCTGCAGTGTATCTGCCAATTGCCCAACTCACTATTGAGACTGTCAGGTTCCTCACATATAGGCATAACACCAAGCACTGCTCTGAAGTGACACACAAGTATCTTCAGACAGGCCAAACCTACAGAACTGTTTGGGTTTTTTTTCCCCTCTCCTCACTTCATTAATCCTAAAGCTATTTTCCATTTCTTTTCCCTCTGCTAACAGTCTTAACACCTAGCATGTCTTTGTCCTATTTTGAGAGGCAAGAGCTAACAGCAAATGCGTTAGAGAAACTTCTGACTTTGCACTTAAAAATATCTAACCAAAGCCCTGAGCTACAATCATCACATCTCTATTCAAATAAATACAACAGAAGTACTAACAACACAGTCATTACTGTGCACACACAATATAAATATTGGTTAAGCCTGATAAATCTCTTTTGAGGTAGATATATACAGTACAACATATTAAGGGTCTAACGCAAACATCATACTTCACTTTCTCACCTTGTCCTCCAGTTCTGCAGGAAACCTTGTAAACATATTATTTCTGCCTCATCAGCATTCAAACCAAGTTTTTTTTCCAAGTTCTGAGCTCTAAAACAATTTGCAGCTAAAAGACCACTGAAACCAAACCTGTACATTTAACGCTATCGTGTAGTTTCGGTTGGGGCCATGAGAAAAGTAGGTTAAGACAAAACTCAGCTAAGGAAAAGCCAGGTATTTTAAATAACATTGCAAACAAAATACTGTTGTTCAAAACAAGTTCCAACAGTTTCATCGACAAGAAAAAATACCAAAAATAAAAACCTTCTGCTTGGGTTTTCAAAGGAAGTTTTAAACTAGAAATTTGAGCTTTAGTTCCCAAAACCTGACTTTCATGACTTGCCCCCCATCACCAAAACACAAAAGGAAAAGAGAAAGACAGCTTGGGAGACAGACACACCCCTCCCCCAACTCCCTTACAAAAAGGATTCCATTAAAAATTTGAGGAACTCTAATGAAAACCATGCAACAAACAGATAAATCAGATTACAGTCTGCTCAGAACTTGGCCAAGGTTCACATGGAAGGTTTGTAGACCTGTAGATAAACTTGTCCTGAGTTCAGAGCTTGTGACAAGCAAAGAGGTTTTGGATTTTTCTGGGCTGTCAGACCATGATGGCAGATGCAGGATACGATAACAAAATAAATAATAAATCTGAAGACTCACTTTTCTTTTGAATAAAATATCTATAAAGACAATCCATTCTATTATAAATAGCTTAGAAATGAATACAAATTCATAATCACCAAATAATTAGTGCACCAGCAGTTGCTTTAGAAAAATGATGGAGCAGAGAAGTATCTGCTAATCAGTCACTTTTGTATTATGTTGTTCTTTTTTAACCAAAGATAAATCAGACTGTAGGCCTGCTATCCACTAGTCAATTAAATGCTGATAAGTACCAACATGTGACTGCATTGGCTCAAGCACACATGGTCACATTTTGTTATGAATCAACACAAAACCAAGCATGACTACAGAAAGACACAGCACTAACACTTGCCAGTGCAACTGTTGCTTACTTTGTCACAAGCGGGTGCAGGCTGGGGAAATTTCTCCCCCACAGCCGTGGCTCTCTGATGACAAGCACAACTTTTGGGTCTGATTTTGTAATTCACTGTCACATTGCAAATCAGAGATTGAATATTTGGGTTTTGAGCAGTCCCTGTCAGCTCCAGTTCTTTGAATATCAAGCAAACTTCCACTTAGCCCACCTCCTTCCAGAGAAAGGCCATCTGGGTGAGAGACTTTACCGAAGAGAAACTCAATGGATGAAAAAAAACAAATGACCAGCAAGAAAAAGAGAAAGGTTACACTATGGTTTCTCAAACATCTCACAACAGGAATTTAGACTTGCGAGTTATGATCCTAATAATTTGAAGACTGAAATATTCTCCAAATTAATGCCAAAAGAGACAATTAAACATGGTTACAACAAATGTATTACAGTAAAATAAAGAGGTCCAGAAGACAACTTTGAAGTCCAAAGAGGCAGGGTATGCCAAGCCTTCGCCTCTCAGGCCCAAAGGACAGTTCAGATATTCAACGAAGTATAACAGCTTCCCCCTGGACAACGGCAATGTTTCTTCAAGTAAGTCAGAGGTAGTGTCTAAAACAGCATAGTGAATACATCAGCAGCCTCCAGCTGAGCCCAGCTACGCCTGAGGTGGCCCAAGAACAATACCGCCTCGGCCGGCCTGGTCACACTGCTGCTAAGGGATCAGCAGTGATCCTTGGTTTGAGTCCTGGTGTTGAGAAAGCAGCAGGATGGGCACACAAGGGGACGGTGAGTCCAGTCACCAGGGAGACGCGCACCATAATCGGGTACATCTGCTCCGGAGGCCAGCCTCTTGTTGGCAGGCAGACACCGCGCCGGATCACAGGAGATGTGTGCATAACTTAGTCAAACACGTAGCCACAGACAGACACGCAGCAGCACTCAGAAAGCACTTTGTGTTTCTCTCAGATCCACAGAGCACTGGGAGAAGGGACCCCCTGTATGTGATATTTAACCACATTTCTTCTAGAAAACTTCTTTAAATAAACGGAGATTACAATAGGTTTCACTTAATAAATAAAACATTTAGCATAGTTCAAAGATGTCCACTGAGGAGCATGTGGGACAATCAGGATTTAGTTGCAGATTCATCCTCTTCTAAAAGAAGGTCATTTAATGCGATAACTGTAGCAGCAAAGTCAACCAGCTCCACAAAGTCTGATGTAATTATGTTAACACCCATAACACCTGGTTTCTGCGCTTTCACCCAATTTAAAATCATGGGCAGGTTCCTAAAGAAAGTGAAATGAAGAAAATTAAACGTTTTAAGAGACTCTTCACTATATACACTCTACTTTAAATACATCATGCTGTTTGCAAATTATGTTATCATCTCACATTTGTGATCAGGTCCTGACTACCACCCAAAATGCAACTAGCTTGACAAGAAAAGTGCTTAACATAGCACGCGGTCAATTAGCTATCAAATAGAAGTATCGGTCAATCATTAATCCAAACTACCCTATGTACAAAGTAACATTTGTGAACTCTATTTTCACTGAGCAGACAGCGCTTCAGCATTTAATACTGTGCTACAATTTCTTCCATCCTGGTTTGGATTTGCCCACGTACATGTTGAACTGAAAGCCTGATTTCACAGCAGACTTCAGTGTAGCACAAGGCAAGGCTATACCTGGCCTGAGATGTTCCCCTGCCCACCTCTGCCTTAGGTTGGGACAGCACACTGCATTTCTACCAAACTCCTTTCAGCCTCCAGACCCATTCAGAGTAACAGGATCAGGGAAACCAAACCCAGAACCAAGCCCTCAGGTCTATAGGGGTTGAAGTTGAGGTGTGTCAGGAATTGAGTTAAATGGAGTTACAAATTCTACCGTGGGGAGAAATTTCAAGTCATTTCTTGGACACAGTGCAAGTCAGGAGTCTGCACAAGCCTTTTTGCACTCTGACATGCAAACTCCAGGGTTTTCAGCACAGTTAGAGACCAATGACTAAATATATTAGAATTATTTAAGTTAGTGCCAAAATATACATACAAAATTATACGAGAAGATGGTAGGCAAGCAAATTAGCTAACAAAAAACCTAAAAATACCCTACAGCTCTTGTTTCAGAAAAAGATCTTGTCAAGAACAAGAGAAGAGAGAACTTGAGTGAAGGTATAGTTACTGTCCCTATCAATGGACACACCAGACTTTAGCCAGCTAAGTGTGAATGTTGCACATTTGTCCTTTAGCAAGAGCTCAAGAACACTTAAATATTCATATTCAGGGCAAAATCTCCATATGAGAAGGCAGACATCTACACAGAACTGCAAAGAGATTTATACATCCAAATCAGCCAGCATGTGTAAATTTATACAAGCAATCATGCTTTAGCAAACAGCGGCCTCTATTGCAAATTTTCAGTTTACTTTCAGACAAGTGGGAATTATGGGACCCATGGAAAGGGATGGAGTGAAGTCAGCCTTCCAGCCTACCAGCAGCTTACAGCCCAGATCCGTGCCAGGAGTCACTTGAAGCAAACCTGCTTGCCCACTCCGTGAAATAGAATGATTCTTTACTAGTTTAAGAATAGAAATTCAGTACAATCTTTCCTTTAATCACGAGGCAACAGTACCCATAATATACAGTATGCAGACATAATTACATCCGTTCTTTCTCTCAAGTATCCCCAACAAGCATACATATTTACATTTGTGCAACTTGTGACAGCAAATGCCAGTCTTAAAACACCTGAGCACCATCTAGTGGCTAATGTTGACTGCATAGACATGGGCAAAGCGCAAGCCAGTGTGAGACATGAATATCGTGGCAAACATGATTTGGATTTAATTATCTTTTGCTAGAATAATGTCTATAAACAGGAAGGAGACAGAAAACTCCATAATTTACACTTCACCTGGAATTTCCTTACTGCCATCAACAACTTTTGTGACTGCAAAAGCACAAAACTTGCTCTTTTTAGAATGCATTTTTAAGTAAGTTACATTGACTTCGGCTTCAAAATAATACTGTAATTACTTCTGAAGTGACCAATGATTCTCCCAAAGGGAACATGAACTGGCTGCTGAGGATGTGTGTTTATCTCACTGCTTAATAATAAGCTCAGTTGCTGATCAGATTAGACCAGTTGTGACTACCTATACAAGTGTAATTTAGAACTTAGTATCATTATGGCAACATAAACTGTTAACGACATCAAAACAGGCAATATTAAACAGTCGGCTAGGAGAACAGATCCCACCAGGACTGTTACAGTTCTGGCAATTTTTAGCAAACAGGCTTCGAGGTGATAATGCCATAAAATAAAATCACATGGAACTTATCCTGGTCATGCTGTTAACACTATTAAAAAATGCTGGCACTCTACGCTACTCAAAGCAAAACCCTCTTCCAATGATCTTGTTCATGGGCAAATTAATTGTACACCACTAGTATAAAAAAGTCAAATTGTTAATCTAATTTTTGGTAAAAAAACAAGATAAAATACTGCCTGTTGTCATGCATCTTTTGCTATTACTGAAATTAGAGACAGATTTGTACAGACAAATGCAAAACTGAGTCCATAAATATGCAATTTTCTCCTGTGGCACAAAC